>PVJN01003561.1:45608-99717 GCA_004026805.1 Lasiurus borealis | reverse complement strand
TATGTATGTGTGTATGCGTGTATGTATATCTGTATTTCAGAGAGGAAGGAAGAAAGAGAGAGAGAGCAATGAGAGAGAATAATTGATTGGCTGCCACCTTCACGCCCTCCCCACTGGGGATCAAGCCCTCAACCTGGGCATGTGCTCTGACCAGGAATGGAACTGTGACCTCCCAGTTTATAGGTTGGCACTAAACCACTGAGCCATGTTGACAGGGCTATAAAATCTTGTCTTGTTTATGTAACATTTTGTTGTATTTCTCATGCCATCAATGTTTCTCCAAGAATACAGTTTCAATAGTCTATCATGTGGATTTATTATCTCAGAGACCATTAGAAGTTATGAAAATTTTAAAAAATAAGATTAGTTGTAATTCTACCATTGTAACAAATCAATCTTATTTTTTTCTTACTGTTTTTCAGTTCTTGCCCCTTTGTATATGTATATATACAGATACTAGAGGCCCTGTGCACGAAATTCGTGTGGGGTGGGGGTGTCCTTCTGCCCAGCCTGCTCCCTCTCCAATCTGGGACCCCTTGAGGGATGTCCGACTGCCCGTTTAGGCCCCATCCATGTAGGATTGGGCCTAAACGGGCAGTTGAACATTTCTCTCACAATTCCATCCTGGCCTGATCACCCACCGGCGACCCAAGCTCCCAACTGCTCACCTGCCTGCCTTCCTGATTGCCCCTAACTACTTCTGCTTGACAGCCTGATCACCCCCTAACCACTTCCCTGCCAGCCTGATTGATGCCTAACTGCTTCCCTGACAGCCTGTTTGCCCCTAACTGCCCTCCCCTGTGAGCCTGGTCACTCCTAACTGCCCTCCCCTGCAGGCCTGGTTCCCCCCCAACTGCCCTTCTCTGCCCTCCTGGTCACCCCTAACTGCCCTTCCCTGCAGGCCTGGTCACTCCCAACTTCCCTCCTCTGCCGGCCTGTTCACCCCTAAATGCCCTGCCCTGCAGGCTTGATTACCCCCACTGCCCTCCCTTGCAGGCCTGGTCCCTGCCAACTTCCTTATCCTGCTGGCCATGTTGTGGTGGCCATCTTGTGTCCACATGGGACCAGGATCTTTTGACCACATGGGGGCAGTTATCTTGTGTGTTGGAGTGATGGTCAATCTGTGTATTAGTCTTTTATTAGATAGAGGCCTGGTGCATTGGTGGGGGCCAGCTGGTTTACCCTGAATGGTGTCCTGGATCAGGGTGGGTATTACCTTGGGGCATGGGGTGGCTTGGGCGAGGGGCCTGTGGTTGTTTGCAGGCTGGCCACACCCTCAGCGACCCCAGCAGAGGCCCAGGTATCTGGGATTTATTTATCTTGTACAATTAAAACTTTGTTGCTTGGAGTGGAGCCAAGCCTTCTGCTCTATGGCAGCCATTGAAACTTCGTTGCCTTAAGTAGAGGCCTGGACAGCCAGGGTGTGCGGAAAGCTTGGCTTCCTCCATCACCAGGGGCAACCCAAGCCTCCCTCCTGCTTCTCTGTGGCCGTAGCCATTTTGGTTGGGTTAATATGCATACTCACTCTGATTGGCTGGTGGGTGTGGCTTATGGTGTAGTGGAAGAACAGTCAATTTGCATATTACTCTTTTATTAGATAGGCTAGCAAATTAAATATTCAAGAGACATTTAAAATATGCAAATAGTATCTTTTATCTTGTCATTAGGATATGTTTGGAACACAAAATAGTGTATTCCTCTATGCTTGAAAAGTTTGAGTCCTAATAAAGAAAGGTGCGGTTTAAAACCATGGTGTAACTTTTATTAATTTCGGTTCCTGAATTGGTCAGATTAGGAGAGCAGGCAGATTCGTGCAGTAAAACAGCTAAAGTTATTTACTTCCTCCTTTGGGCCGTATGATTAATAGCACATGCTGGAGGCATCCTGTTGCTTGCATTCAAAGGGAGAGTGTTATGGGAAGCCTGCCCGTCCCTCTGCCAGCCCTCATGTTGTGTGTAAAGCTCGCTGGTTTATCTGGGCACAGCCGTTTTACCTGAGCTGAGTTACAGGGTTTAAAGGACAGGGAGGGTATGGAAGGAGAGCTGGCTGTTCCATCGTGTCAAGTAGAAGAGGCATACTTTGGGGACATGGCAAAGGATTTATTCGGATGTGGCATGACAGTGACCGCTAGCTGGTCTCCCTCCCCGTTTCAGCTGACGACATGGATGCCAAGCAGAGAGCGGATTTCTCAGGCTCCTTTGTAGCCAGGGAAGGTCTAGATTTTGGCCAACGGGATGTCAGCCGGAGTGGTAGAGGCAACCTTACAGGTTGAGTTCTTAGAGAGAATGCATGGGCTCACCGCAGTCCTGCTGCCTCCGGTGGAAACCGGCTGGCTGGAGTGTGTGTCGTCACGCTGGACCAAGAGTAGACTTAGGAACAGAGACTACTCAGTGAAGCCATTGTTACTCAGTCTGTTCCTTGTCACTCACCCTAATCCTGACGTACCATTGAGTGGTAATGTAGAGTGGCTGAGCAGAAGGCAGAGGTCTAATGAACCGGCTTTCTAGGGTGGGCTGTTTGTAGGAGTTACAGAACCTCCTAGCAGCCAGAAGCAGTGTGATGAGAACAGACCCTTGTGTGTCTCCCTTTCTGTGTAGTAATTTTTGTCCTCAATCTCCCCAGCTCTTTAGTTAGACTCTTCAGAGGTAAAACTTTTAAGCTCAGAGTCAAAGAAACAACAAAAGCAGTGAATTACATAATCTGTTTTATTGTGCACAGATCTGGAATTCTCCTGATTCACACTTTGTTGAGAAAGCCATTAGAGGCATTAACAGTGCTTTTTGGGCCTGACCATAATAGCTGAGGCACATGAGCGCATAACATTAAGGACCCAGGAGTTTTTCAGAAGCCACTTGGCACATACTTTATGTTACAAAATTAAGGCACATTTAAGTTCTACTTCGGTAAACATACTCACTTTTGTTCTGTAACTATGAAGGTGGAATTATAGGCCAGTCCAACGACTTAATTAACCTTTTTGAAATCTTTGTGTGAAATTAATGGTTCAGGAAAAATTACCATGTTTGTTTTCTGACCTGACTTATTTTTAGCACAGCATGGACTCTCTCTAAGAGTTCTTGCATCCCGGTTGGAGAAATAGTATATACGAGATGTAAGCCTAATGGAGTTCTTAGCAAAATGTCTTTTCCTTTCTCTCCTCTCTGAGTGATGTAATATATTGCAAAAAGCCTGAAACCTGATTTAAACCTTGTAATTTTGTGACCTTGGAGGTTGGGGATAATAATCATTAAATTTCTGGGTTTTGTGATCTGCAGTTTTATTTTGTTGTGTTATTTCTTCTTTTTACTTATGAAATTCTGGCCAGACATAAGTTAGACCTTCTCTTCTTCATATCTCTTCATCTCTCCTAAAATTAATTCCATTTCTCTCCTTCTCTCTCTCTTTCTGTGCATTCTGAGTAATTCCTTCAGACTTATCCTTCAGTTCACTAATTCTCTTTCCAACTGTATCTGATCAACTATGAAACCTTTTCATTGACGTTTTCTAATGTTTAAGTTATAACATATATGAGGTTGAACTTGACAATATAGAGGACTTTTTTGATGAACCATGTAAATTCCTGAAGGGTCAGGAAGGGGAGAGTGGGGGAGATCATCCCAGTGTAGGGGAACATACTGAACCATATGACATTTAGCCCAGGTCTGATGGAGCTTTAGGTCTTTGCTGATTCAGTAAATCCGGTAAGCAGGGACAGAAGGCACAACATGATTAGTTCTAAGCGTCTTGTAGGGGAAAGTGGGTAATCAGCTCTAATTATAGCCTTTGACAGTTTGTCTGGGCGAGGCTGGTGGCCTCATAGCTTCAAAGGAAACATCTTATCTGAAGGACTCAGGGCTCTGAACACCCCACCCCTCTTCTGTCCTGTGGTTAGTGCTGGCCTGGCAGGGGCAGGGCATCGTATTAGTGGTGTGGTCTCGTGTTGGAAGCCGCCCACTGCCTTCACTAGCAGAGCGGTATGGACAAGGAACCTGAACTTGAACCCTGAACCACATGGGACGTGGCGGGGACACCCACAGTCTTACTAGTTATGCATCCTTGTATTTTGGAGGACTAATCAGAGAACCCACAAGCTTCTTAATTGATCATTTTGACGCTAACTTAACAGAAGTTTGTAACGTAAAAAGCTTGAAATACGTCAGTTGAAGATCACGACCAGTTCACAACTAAGTGCCTCAATAACAGAACATCCTCCCAGACTCCAGATCTCCAACATGTGTGTCTTGTGTCTCTGTGCACAAAGAACTTTGCACACAGCATGGCGGAGTGGCCAGGCTTTTCCATAGGAAACTAGGTAGGACCTCTTCTAAACTCTAGTAATTGCTTTTTGAAGTTTATGAAAACCCAGAACAATATCCATAACTGACATAGTAAGCTAATAGATCAGTGTTGATATATGTAACACCAAAAGGAAAGACCTTAAAATTGTGTGTCATTGTTTGTAAGAAGCTGAGAAAGGAATGGAATTCTCTGCCTGTTTGTGGCCCTTCAGAACCGGGCAGCAGCGCACACCTGGGGGAGCACGGTCGTGCCCTCATGTTGTGCCCTCACAGCCTGCCCCGCACCTGACCGCCGTGGTCTGCTGCTGCTCCATGCCCTGTAGTGCTTTCTCCTCCACCTGTCCGTCTGTCTTTCCCTTTATCCCAGGGCCAGGCTTCTCTGGTAAACTCTCCAGGAATACTCCGGCAGAGCCACCCTCATTTCCCCCACAGGATTCTGTAAAATTCACAGGATGGCCGAAGCCGGTGTGGTTCAGTGGATAGAGCGTCGGCCTGCAGACTAAAAGATCCAGGTTTGATTCCGGTCAAGGGCATGTACCTTGGTTGCGGGCACATCCCCATTGGAGAGTATGCAGGAGGCAACTAATCAATATTTCTCTCTCATCTATGTTTCTAACTCTCTATACTTCTCCCTTCCTCTCTGTAAAAAATCAATAAAATACATTAAAAAATATAAAACTCACGGGATGCTGTATTATAACGACATTCCTGCCTGTCTCCCCTCTTCAGACTAGATTATGGGCACCTTAAATGTAGTCACAGTTTATTGAAGAATCCGAGCAAAACCCGCCAGAGACAATAGTAATGTATTCACCAGAAGAGGGGGCAAATGCCTAGGAGAGATGGTTCCTCTAATCCAGTGGTTCTCAACCTTCCTAATGCTGCGACCCTTTACTACAGTTCCTCATGTTGTGGTGACCCCAACCATAAAATTATTTTTGTTGCTACTTCATAACTGTAATTTTGCAACTGTTATGAATCGTATCTGAGTTTTCCAATAGTCTTAGGCGACCCCTGTGAAAGTGTTGTTTGACCCCTAAACGGGTTGCGACCCACAGGTTGAGAACCGCTGCCTTAGGGAATGCAGATCGAGTACCAAAATGAACAAAGTAGAAGAGCCAGTAGAACAATCCAAGCAAAAACAAAACCAGAATTATAGAGGATTCTGTGGACGAAGGTGAAGAGTGGGAGAGAAGGTGGCAAAGTAATTGGGGTCTAGATGTATTGTAAACCGCAGAATACTATTCCTTATAGCAACATAGATTGAATTCAGGCCTGTTATATCCCATGTGCTGAATATATGGTCTGTGCTAAGTTTTAAACGTGTACCAGATGTACCAGCTAATAATGCTAATTTTTTAAAGAGTTACACGTATTTTGATATATACGCAATTTGATATGTATGCTGTTTTGTTGTATTGACAGCAAGCTTCAAAACTTCGTATGTCAAACTTTCTGAAGGTATTAAAATAATACATATTTTTATGCTTAAAAATGTTGAATTTTGTGCCAAAAACATTTGCAGGAAGTTTTAATTCATTACTTTATTTTGAAGAAAAGTGCTGCTGAAAGTTATCATATACTTCAGGAAGCTTATGGTGAACATGCTCCATCTCAAGGTACTTGTGAACGCTGGTTTAAACGCTTTAAAAGTGATGATTTTAATGTGAAAGACAAAGAACGTACAGGTCAACCAAAAAGTTTGAAGACCAGCAATTACAAGCATTATTGGAAGAAGACGTGAGTCAAACTCAAAAACAACTTGCAGACAGATTAAATGTTGCTCAGCAAACAATTTGTGATCATTTACAAGCGATGGGAAAGATTTTAAAGGTAGGAAAATGGGTGCCACATCAATGGAACAAAAGACAAATGGAAAACTTAAAAGTCATCAGTAAAATGTTGCTTCAGTGGCACGAAAGTCTTTTTTGCATCGAATTGTGACTGGCGATGAAAAGTAGATTTATTTTGAGAATCCCAAATGCACAAAATCATGGGTTGATGCAGGTCAACCATCAACATTGACTGCAAGGCCAAATTGCTTCAGAAAGAAGACAGTGCTCTGCGTTTGGTGCAATCAGGAAGGCGTGGTGTATGATGAGCTTCTAAAACCAGGTGAAATGGTTAATACTGATCGCTACCAACAACAACTAATCAATTTGTTTTACGCTTTGATCGTGAAATGACCAGAATGTTCCAAAAGACAGGGCAAAGTAATTTTGCTTCAGATGACGCACCATCACACACTTCAGAATCAGGTTAAGAAGACACGGTAAGGGTGTGAGGAGAGCAGACCTCCTGAAGAATGGCTCCTCTGTGAATGACACATCCAACAGCAGCTTGGGCCACTCCTCATGGGTGGCAGGATGCTATGACCTTCCTGTGACATTACACTTTATATATTTATATATATATAATTAAAATTAAATAAAGAAGATCTTGCCTGGGAAGTATTATCCCACCCGCCATATTCACCAGACCTTGCTCCTTCAGATGACCACTTGTTCCATCTGATGGCACACGCACTTTCTGAGCAGCACTTCAAATCATATGAAGTGGGAAATTGGGTCTCTGAATGGTTTGCCTCAAAACAAGAAAGTTCTATTGGGAGTCTCCACAAATTACCTTAAAGATGGGGAAATGTGTAGCTAGCAATGGACAGTACTTTGAATAAAGCACTTTTGCTGTTTCTCTTGAAATTACCGTGTTTTCTTTGATTACAAAATCCGCAATATTCACCGGGACACCTGGAAATTCAGGCGAGGGTCCCCTTTATTGTTCCGAGCCAGAGGGGCAGTGAGGTGGTGGGTGAGGACGCCCGCTTTACACACAGAGCAGCTCCGCTCAGCCCTGTCACGTGAGTGAAGAGGTTAGGCTCTCTGAGTTTGATTTCTCTATCTGTAAAGTCGGGTGCATGAAGATATTGCTTGGTGTGATTTAATGTGATAATTTGTGTAGATCATAATTCAATGGCAGAAGCTTCTCTTTATCATCCTCTTTTCTTGGCTTCTGTCGCCTCTCCACCCGACAGTGCCTTGAGTGTGGTGGTCTTTAAAGTTTATTGATCGTACATCCCATCGATACATGCTTTTATTATTTATTTTTTTAATTTCTATCATAATTCCTTTATACGAAACACGCTTTTAAAGCAGACTGTTGATTTAAGTGAATTGACTTATAAATTATATAATGCATTGTTATGCTAGAGGCCCGATGCACACAATTCATGCAAGAGTAGGCCTTACAGGGAGAAACCAAGATGGCGGCATAGATAAACACCTAAACTGCCCCTCCCACAACAATATCAAAACTACAACTAAAAGACAAAACGGAAGTACATCTATGGATGAGGACAGTGGCTGGTGAGGGCAGAGGGTGGGGTGGGAATCAGGTGGAGGGGAGCTATGAGGAGAAAAAAAGAAGAACAATTGTAATAATCTGAACAATAAAGATTTATTAAATTAAAGGACTTGTAATTACAGTTTTCATTTATCTTACCCTTTGGAAAATGTCAATCTGTAGAGGTCTCACAATGTACATAATATCTATAATAAGAAGAGTGTAATATACTAACTAGACTGAATATCTTTCCAGACGTCCTGCTGGATGATTTTCAGATGAAGCTGGGCTGTGAGGGAAGCCCAGGTCTCAAGTGCCGGCAACCAGGGGAAGGAAGGCCTACACTTTTTTTTTACTTTAATAAATCTTTAGTGTTCAGATTATTACAATTGTTCCTCATTTTTCTCCCCATAGCTCCCCTCCGCCCGGTTTCTACCCACCTTCTGCCCTCACCTCCCCCCGGCACTGTCCTCATCCATAGGTGTATGATTTTTGTCCAGTCTCTTCCACACCTCCCACACCCTATTCCCCCCGAGAATTGTCCATCCACTCTCTTTCTATGCCGCTGATTCTATTATATTCACCAGTCTATTCTGTTCATCAGGTTTTTAATTCACATGATTTTTAGATTCACTTGTTGATAGATATGTATTTGTTATTCCTAATTTTTATCTTTATCTTTTTCTTCTTTCTCTTCTTAAAGAATACCTTTCAGCATTTCATATAATACTGGTTTGATGTTAATGAACTCCTTTAGCTTTTTCTTATGTGTGAAGCTCTTTATCTGCCCTTCAATTCTGAATGACAGCTTTGCTGGGTAGAGTATTCTTGGTTGTAGGTTCTTGCTATTCATCACACTGAATATTTCTTGCCATGAGCGTCTGGCCTGCATAGTTTCTGTTGAGAAATCAGCTGACATCCTATGGATGTTCCATTGTAGTAACTAACTGTTTTTCTCTTGCTGTTTTTAATATTCTCTCTTTGTCTTTTGCTCTTGGCATTTTAATTATGATGTGTCTTGGTGTGGTCCTCTTTGGATTCCTTTTATTTGGGGTTCTGTATGCTTCCTGGGCTTGTAAGTCTATTTCTTTCACCAGGTGGGGGAAGTTTTCGGTTATTATTTCTTCAAATAGGTTTTCAGTATCTTGCTCTCTCTTTTCTTTTGGCATCCCCATAATTCTGATGTTGGTACACTTGAAGTTGTCCCAGAGACTCCTTACACTATCTTCAAATTTTTGGATTCCTTTCTCTTTTTGCTTTTCTGATTGAGTGTTTTTTGCTTCTTTGTATTTCAAATCTTTGACTTGATTCTTGTGTTCCTCTAGTCTGCTGTTAGGTCTCTGTATAATATTTTTTTATTTCAGTCAGTGCCTGTTTAATTTATAGTTGGTCCTTTTTCATATCCTCGAGGGTCTCACTAAATTTATCCATCTTTTCGAGGAAATTCTTGAAAAACTTTGTAACTGTGATTTTGAACTCTATATCCAGTCGTTAGCTTTCCTCCATTTCTTTCATTTGTGATCTGTTTCTTTGTCTGCATTTTCGCTGCTTCCCTTAGTTGGTAGAGTAACTTTGTGTGCTAGGTGTCCTATATAGCCCCATAGCTCCACCTTCCCAGTGACCTGAGGTATAAACTCTTGGTGCACCCCTTTGTGGACTGTGTGTACAGCCTTGTTGTAGTTAAGTCTTAATTGTTGTTGGTATCACTGGGAGAAATTGGCTGTGAGATTCAGTTGTGTCTATGCCGGGAGAACTTCTGTGCTGGAGACACCCTTATGGGACAAGACTTGCAAAATTGCAAAAGCCTCTGTGCTCAGCTTGGGTGGGGCGGAGTCTCAGGGCAGAGCAGACAGCCTTGGCTTCCTGTCAGTCCTGCCCTACATGGCCCCTGGGTCTTAGTGTCCTTGGTAATCACTTCAGTGCTCTCTGTGCGCACTTGCGCGCATGCCTCCAGACCTCTGCCCTTCACAGCTCCTCTGAGTTTCCATGTACTCCTCTCTTTTCCCTACAGTCCTGACTCCCGCTATATGTTCTGGATTCTCAGGGTTTCTCCTCAAACTGGGGTTCAGTGCAGTTGGAACTGGGGTTCAGTGCAGTCAGGAGCTTCTGTTTCTCTCCTGCTAGACTCTAGCAGCTAGAGAAAGTCATCCAGGTACATCCTCTCTGCATGCATGTCTCCATACCTCAGCCTTTTGCAGCTCCTCTGAGTCTCCGTGAGCCCCTCTCTTTCCTTCTAGTTGTAGGATTTCCACTCAGCCAGCTTTCCTGTGTTTCTGGATGATGTCCGTTTTGTCTTTTAGCTGTGGTTTTGAAATTGTTGTGCGAGGCAGCAGTTTAAGTGTTCACCTATGCCGCCATCTTGGTTTCTCAGTAATTACAATTTAAAAAAACCTTTTTTATAATCATCTGGATGAGTTTTTAAGTGCCTTGCTAATTACCATGGTTTCATAAAGTCATCATTTAATGTCTCAGGAAACAGTATATATTTGGAACCATATTTAATGTTAATAATAATGGGTATACCTCTGTATTTTCAGAGAGACTTGGTGATGGGTGGAAGGCAGTTTTCTTCAGAGATCTGGTTACTGCTGCCTTTGTTTTGAGCTTGTAGAATGGCCAATAAGGAGCCCACTCAGGCAGAAGAAAAGTTAGCTCTGCTGGTCTTTGTCTTGTTTGCTTGTATTTCAATTTTTAATATATATTTTCTCTGTGATTTCTCTGCCAGAAAGTTTCAAAAGTTTTATAGTTCCATTCTTTTTAAAATAGATTTTTATGAGAGTCAGTTTAATTAAACTTAGGTTATATATTAAGCACAGCAAACCACAAGATGTCTCATTATGTTGAAAGAGAAGGCGTGAATGCCTCTGTCACTTTTATCCTGGGCGTAACCTCTCTCTTCTCAGAATTCCTTTGTTCCTGGCATGACATATGATTTCCTGATAGAGGGGCTGAATGCTGGCACCAGTGCCAGTCTGGATAGCCCCTGTTGGAAGCTGTTGTTAGTGTGTGTTTATTAGCTGCTCATTGAATTGAATGCTTTGGGAACATTTTTTCAATTTCATGAATATCTTTAGGCCATTCCATTCTATAATATTCGCTTTTATTTGCATGTCCCACATTATCTGTAAATTTTGTTTGCAGATCATTTATGTCTTATAAGCGTTCTGGAATCATTAATTTGGAATCTCCCTTTTCCAAAATTTATGTATGTCATCTCATTTCCAAGATTCTACTTTCTGCCTTGCTGGCATGGCTCAGTGGTTGAGAATCGACCTTTGAACCAGGAGGTCACGGTTCATTTCCTGGTCAGGGCACGTGCCCAGGTTGCAGGCTCGCTCTCCAATGGAAGTCATATAGGAGGCAGCCAATCAATGATTCTGTCTCTTGCCAAAACCGGTTTGGCTCAGTGGATAGAGCGTCGGCCTGTGGACTGAAAGGTCCTGGGTTCTATTCCCGTCAAGGGCATGTACCTTGGTTGCAGGCACATCTCCAGTAGGGGGCGTGCAGGAGGCAGCTGATTGATGTCTCTCTCTCGTTGATGTTTCTAACTTTCTATCCCTCTCTCTTCCTCTGTGTAAAAAGTAAATAAAATATATTTTAAAAAAAAGAAGTAAAATCTTAAAAAAAAATGATTCTCATCATTGATGTTTCTATCTCTCCCTCCCTTCCTCTCTGAAATTAATTAAAAATATATGTTTAAAATAAACAAAAAAGGTTCTAGGTTCCTAGTGTCCTCAGCTCCCATTTTCTTGGGCTTTGATCATCAATGACACTGTTATGCTACCTTTCCAGCCTGGGACACCGTTCTCATCACGAAGGCTTTCTTCTTGGGATTATCAGTAACATTGAAGTGGTCAGAGTTTTGGGAAGAAACTCTTTCCATCTTTCCTTGAGTGTCACTTTCAACAAGGGCGTAGCGGTTACTCACAGACTCTTTTATCTGTGGCCATCTAGCATGGAGCCAGTTTTTAATTCCCAGAAAAGTAACAGTTGGAAATGTATATGGAAAAAATGACTGTTCCTGAAGGTAGTAATAAATCTATACTACATGCTTTATTACATCTGCAGTTATTTGATTTATATTTACTTCTTCACAAGTGGAATTTCAATGCTAATGGAGGCAATTTGTCTAAGGTTTTTCTAGTAGAAACTTTGATTTATGGATCCTAAATTAATTGTTTTTCGTTACTGGTATTGTTAAAGTTAATAAGTTTGTTCTTTGTTTGTGAGTGCTCGGGTGTTTGTAGAAGCGACGAAACTTTTAGAGAAAAAGGCTCTCATTTTCACAGGGATGGCTTATTACATTGTTGGAATTCTTATGCTAAAGATGGAATAACCAATTATATCTGGATAAAGCTTGTTGAAAGTTACTTATATTTCTCTTTCATCGTCAACACACATACCTAAATTTGATGTTTTGTTGGGGTGACATCATCACCAGTAGAGAGAAGAGTGGTCAGCGTGCCGAGGGGTTAGAGACCGTGTATCAGGGAAGAATGCTGTGGGGACAGGGCTTGATTCATTTGAGGAGGAGGATGGAGGTGTGTACCTGCCAGACACTGAGAGCTGCCACACAGAACCGACTTTCCTGTGGGGCAGTGTTTCTCCAGCTTAACACACCCATGCAGCCATCATGTTGTCATGCATGAGAATTCATGCAAGAGGAGGCCTTCCTTCTCCTCGCTGCCAGACCCAGCTTCCCTCTGGCACCCGGGACCTGGGCTGGCTTCCCTCCGGCCCCCCGCCCCGTCAGGAAGGACATCCGGAATGAGGTCCGGTCTAATTAGCATATTACCCTTTTGCTATTATAGATAGCTTCAATTCCAGTGTACTTCTCTTTTCCAAAATTATAAGCATAATTACTCTATCTGTATAGTAAGCGGTAAATCCTTGGAAATTAAAATTGTGAGATGGAAGTGCTAGTTATATATTTTTCGAATACACTTAATTATTGAAGGTTTTAAAAAAGGGTAGTGCATAACCGTCCATCACTTCATTCGTGGTCCGGCATGATTTTGAGAACCACTGCTTTGGGACAGATGGGATGGAGCGATCTGGTGTCTGTCCTCTGAGTTCGCAGTGCCCCTGTCTTATTGTATGGGTCATAGTTAATTTGCCTAATGTTTTTGTGTGTGGGTATGAGGTGGGATTATCTCTGAAGATAATAGGTTTCTTATTCATTTTCCCCTTTATGCGTTTACATGTTAATACAGTGTTTGACTCATGTTAGGTTGTTATAAATGTTTGTTTTACGGATGTGGGAATCTATAAAGTTTTACTGAGACAGGTAAATTCTGTTAACTTTCATTGATTTTTCCTTTTGAAAACAGATAGCTTCATAAAATACTAAATTATTTCAGTGGTGTGTTTTTTTTCAAATTTTCTTTAACAGTTTTGTTTTCTATTCTTAAAGGGAACAAAATTTTTAAAAAGTTCCATATGGCTTATATTATGCCAGTTTATAAATCAGACATTCTGACAGATTTCAAACTACAGAGGTGGATAAAATTTCTTACACTGTACTATGAATTTTTAAAACATTTTTCTGTGTTCTTTCATGATGTATTTTTTTTCCTGTTTTTTGAGATGCTTAAGAAAGCATTCCTTTTGGGACACAGGATGGGGGTAGTAATATCATATTGTTTTGTGTTAGGAAAATTGAATTTGACTCAGAACTGTTTTAGGCACTTGCAGTCATCAGAAATTTTAAGAGTGCTTTAAATGTAAACACATATAAAGCAGTGAATCTCTTAGCGACCCCTCACTTCCCTCCATTTTCTAGCACTATAATGTGAATGGCCATTCAAGGTTTTGTATGTTACTATTTATTTATTTATTTGCTGTTTTACATTCATTTTCAAATCACAAAAATAATTACTAGATAGTACATTTTCTTTAAATATGTTTTTATTGATTACAGAGAGAAAGGAAGAGGCAGAGAGAGACAGAAACATCCACGATGAGAGAAAATCATGGATTGGCTGCCTCCTGCTAGTCCCCCACCTGGGTATCAAGCCCACAACCCGGGCACGTGCCCTTGACCAGAATCGAACCTGGGACCTCTCAGTTCGCAGGCCGATGCTCTATTCACTGAGCCAAACCAGCTAGGGCACATTTTCTTAACACATTAGTTGATTACACACAAAAAGAGGTACTTGAGGTCTCTGCCCTTTAATAAAGATACAACATCAAAATATAAATAAAGATACAATATCAGATGCCATGCTCCTTCATTACACCAACATTTTAATGTATTTATTTTAACAAATACTGTTCTCAGAATATCCTGTGACCTTTTAAAAAATTTTAGGTTTCTTTTAATACATTCTCATTTTAGAAATCAAATCACCTTTAATTCTAGTAATCAAAGATAATTGTTTTGAGCATTATGATATATACCTAGCATCATCATCATAATCATCTTAAAAAGGGATGCATACTGTTTTTTCTTTTCTTGTTAAAAATTTTTTTGTTGATTTCAGAGAGGGGAAGGGAGAGAAGGATAGAAATATGAATGATGAGAGAGAATCACCTATCAGCTTACTCCTGCATGACCCCCTACCAGTGACTGAGCCTACAACCTGGGCATGAACCCCGACTGGGAATTGAACTGTGACCTTCTGGTTCATGGCTGGGCTATTTTTTTTTCTTTTCTCAATGGTAAACATTTTTATTTAAGTGTAACATACAGAAGAGTCAGATCAAGTAATTCCAGCACACCAGAAACCCTTCGAACACATTCTTCTCATCACTGTCCCTTTCCCACTGCCCCAACTTCTAGCACCGTGGATGAACTTTACATAGATGGAATTATATGTTAGGCATCCTTTTGTGTCTTTCTTCTTTTGCTTATTTGTGAAAGTCATCCATGTTTTTGCATGAAGAATAGTTTGTACATTTTTATTATTATATATTATTACATTTTAAGACTAACCCATTTTTTATTTATTCTTTATAGTGTAAGATATATTTGATTTATTTCCAACATTTGGCTATTAAAATAATGCTGCTGTGTACATTCTTGTGCGTGTCTTTGCACACATGTAAGCACTTTGTTGGGTGTAATAACTAGTTTGCTCTATCCTAGATGTAAATCATTCAACTATTCTAGTTATAATTATACTGTTTCCCAAAGTATTTGCATCAATTTATACTCTCACTAGAGTATATGAGTTATGTTGCTCCACATCTGTGCCAACATTATATTGGAGAGGGGTAGGGTGGAGTCAAGATTATTGAGTATACAGTTCTCTTTGTGTTAATAAGTCATGTAATAACCACCATAATCCAGATATTAAACAATTCCATCACTCGAAAAGTTCCCTTGTATTCCTTTGTAGTCATACCCTAACAACTGGCTATTCTACACCTACCATTTTACATCAATAATCCATTCATGAAAATTAGACATTCTACTAAAAAATGCTAATCTGGAACCTGTTTACCGTTGTTTTAAGTTTTAAAAATTATAATGTGTACAATGACCCAAAATATTCAGCTGCTTTTCTCAAAGCACATTCATGGCCTTTATTTGAGTAAACTAATATGTTCTACATAAAATGTTTAAAACATGATTTCTTGATCAAATAATTATTTTTAACAAATAGTTGGTTTGTAAATAGTAACATTCTCTTCCATGCTAGCCATTTCTTCTCTCACTCATTTTACTCCCTTTGCCAGAGTTCTTTTTAACACCTTTTCAAATTCTGCCTCCAGCGTGTGACACTTAGCAGAACTGAGGGCTCATTGTGAAAGGTCCTATGGAGACACATTTGGTGTGTGTGCCCAGTGGTAGAGAACGGCTCACACTGGACATGGCACCATGATGCTCTCTTAGTACCAACAGCATCCAAGGCATACATCTAGCCCTGGCTGGTTTGGTTCAGGGGATAGAGCATTAGCCTGCGGACTGAAGGGTCCCAGGTTCAATTCTGGTCAAGGGCACATGCCTGGGTTGTGGGCTCGATCCCCAGGAGGCAGTCAATCAATGATTCTTTCTCACCATCATCATCTCTCAATAAAAATATATAAAAATATATTTCTATATATTTTTGAAATCATTAAAAATATATTGATTTCAATATATTTTGAAATCAATAAAAATATATTTTTTAAAAAAACGACATCTACTTTTTCCCCCCCAATCCTCACCTGAGGGTATTTTCTTTCATTGATTTCCATATTGGAAGAGAGGAGGAGAGAAACATTGACGTGAGAGAGACATATTGATCAGTTGCCTCCCAAACAAGCCCCAAGTAATTGCGTATTTTTAATGCTTGTGATGCACATTATCAGTTTGTACTTTGTAAATATTGTTCCCATTTGCAGTCTAGCCCTGGGTTCTGAAAATACCGTACCTGTCTTCTAGTACCCTCATTAAAGTATAATTTATAATACAGGGTTAAAGCCACTTTTGACACCTATGTTTAGAACTTTAAAAATAATATGCTTTTCCTTTAATTAGCAAATATAAAATTTGTATTTATTTATAGACTGTAAAATTGTCAAATATGAAATTTGTATTATTTATTATATGCTTTGGTAGTGAAGTAAGTAAATAAAGGAACAAATTACGTTGGTAAGTTGGATTCCTCCAAGGAATATAAAATCTGAAAAGATGTAACTCTTTCCCATCAAAACGTTCCCAGGAAGACTTGTGCGAATTGTGTATAACAAAGAGCTAATATGCTAATTAGACTGAACAGCAGAATGATCGTTCGGACATTCTGGAGGAAGCTGGAGCTGCTAGGGCTGGTGGCCAAGGATGCAAGGGGCTGTGAGGGTGAGCCCCTTGCACGGATTTCGTGTGTGTGTGTGTGTGTGTGTGTGTGGCCTCTAGTGTAACGTTAGTCCATTCAAGATCACACAGTGTTAGGCCAGTGCCAGAGAGATGTAACCAAAGTGCCGAGAGAGCAAAGAGGAGCGAATAGGTATTTTTTGCTTTATATACCTGATTTTTATTAGGATTTATTAGGATGAGCGGATGTCATTTGGACCTTGAAGGATTTTCCAAGTAAGGAAGAAAGTAAAAAAAAAGAAATGAAATAAAATTTTAAAAAGAGAGGAAGTGGAATGGCATTTTTGGTTGACTTGCAAACCTATAAAAAGTCCATAAACCAGTGGTCAGTTCTAGTTGATAGATTTCTAAACGTGTCTTCCTTCAAAGATGATCATGACATTTAGGTAATATTCTCCTTCCCCTCCAACTTATTGCAGTTGATTTATTTACTAGAGGCCTGGTACGTGAAATTCATGCACGGGGGTGGAGGTGGGGTGGGAGTGTCCCTCAGCCCAGCCTGCCAGCCTGATCACCCCCTAACCATTCCCGCCAGCCTGATTGATGCCTAACTGCTCCCCTGTCAGCCCGATTGCCCCTAACTGCCTTCCCCTACTGGCCTGGTTATCCCTAACTTCTCTCCCCTGCCAGCCTAGTCATCCTTAACTGCCCTCCTCTGCTGACATGGTTGCCCCTAACTGCCCTCCCCTGCCAGCTCATTGCCCCTAACTGCTTTCCCCTGCTGATCTGATCCCCCCAGCCAGCTACTCTCCCCTGCAGGCCTGGTCACCCCTAACTGCCCTGTCCTGCAGGCCTGGTCCCCCCCAACTGCCCTCCCCTGCCAGCCTGGTTCCCCCCCAACTGCCCTTCCCTGCAAGCTTATAGGCTTGGGTCCCCCCAACTGCCCTTCCCTGCAAGCTTGATCGCCCCCAGCTGCCCTTTCTTGCAGGCCTGATCTCTCCCAACTGCCCTCCCCTGCTGGCCATCTTGTGGCAGCCATCTTGTGTGTTGAATGACAGTCAATTTGCATATTTCTCTTAGATAGGCTAGAGGCCTGGTGCTTGGGTGGGGGGTCAGCTCTTTTGTTTTGAAGGGTGTCCTGGATCAGGGTGGGGGTTAGTTTGGCGCATGTGGCAGTCTGGGCGAGTGTCCTGTGGTAGTTTGCAGGCCAGCCAGCCATGCCCCCCTCCGCCACCCAAGCATAGGCTGGAAGCAGGTATCTGGGATTTATTTATCTTCTATAATTGAAACTTTATAGCCTTGAGTGGAGGCCAGGGTGGGGGGAAGCTTGGCTTCCTCCATTGCCGGGGCCAACCCAAGCCTCCTGGTTGTTCCAGCTCTGTGGCCGCCGCCATCTTGGTTGGGTTAATTTGCATACCCGCTCCTGATTGGCTGGTGGGCATGGCTGTGGGCCTTGCAGAAGTACGGTCAATTTGCATGTTTCTCTTTTATTAGATAGGATTTGTCTTTGTTTCATGTCCGTTTCTCCCTAGACTATAAGTCCATGGATAGGACACTGTTATCTTTGGGTTTGTCAGTGGCTAATTCAGTTTCTTGCATTTTGTCCAGTTTGTAGCAGGTTCTTACTAAATTGTGAATTGAATGTAGATAAGAACACAGGCAGTCAGTATATCTTTGGGAACAGTAATTTTCTCTGTGGCTGGAATGTAGGTTGGTTGGGACTATTGAAAGGAATCAACTTCAAAGAAGTTAAGTGATCATTGGACAAATGATTTTTTCATGCAGATGATCTGATAATGGAATCATTCTGTATTTTGATAGTCAGTGTCAGTATCCGTGTTGTGATATTGTACTATAATCCATAGTTTTGTATGATGTTACCATTAGAGGAAACTGGATATAAGATACATGGGATCTTTATTATTTTTTTATAAGAGCATGTAAATCTACAATTATCTTAAAAAAAGTTCTTAATTATGATGGGCAAAGAATTGTTTAACTTCTTTGTTTAAACAGTTTCTACGCAAGCAATAATGTTCTGAAACTTTCTAACACATAATTGTTTTATTTAGGATATTGGTTTGGCTTTTCATAGAGACCAGATACCAGTGGCTTACACCAGGTAGAAAGTTTACATTTTCTTAAATAAAAGTCTAAAGCTGGCCCAGGGGGATTTGCTTCCCGGTTCCTCCTGTCCTGTTTTGTCATTCCCGTGGGTGGTGTCCGATCCACAAAATTGAATCGATCTCCCTACTACTACCCCGCAGGCCCTGCCCCTGTGAGGGGTGGAGACGGGAAGAGAAAACATCCTTTTTTAAGGGTATAATTGAAAACTTTCCTATGCTAATCCCAGGCACATCCCATTGGTTAGCATTTGGCCATATGGCCATTTTTGCTGTGAGAAAGATTGGGATTGCAGTCCTGCCCAACTTTAAATCATAGGGTGTTTATTAATAAAAAGAAACTAAGGGAGAAGCATGGTATTGGAACCAGGTAGCTGACTCTGCCACAATGTTTGCCCTGGAATGCATGTTTAATATCTGTATCAGCGACACTGTCTTTCCTTATTATTTTACTGCTCTTACATAGGAAAAGCACTGGTTTAAAGAGTTAGGGGTATTAATTGGATCATTTAAGTTACTTTGTAGTTGTTTGTATGTTCATCTTCCCTTTCTGCTGTTTAGCCTCTTAACTGTGTTGATTGAAATGTCTCTAGCAGAATTTTTACCCCTGTTAGTAATAGCTGACCTGCTTTTCCTTAATTTTTTTTATGGTGTCAGGTTTGTTACAATATTTTAGGTTCAAATATAAGAATATGACCCACTAAAGCTATGGAGGACTGTGTATAGTATCATTTATTTTTTTGTAGTTTTGACTAGAGGCCCGGTGCATGAAATTTGTGCACGGGGGGCAGGGTGGAGTTGTCCCTCAGCCCAGCCTGTACCCTCTCCAGTCTGGGATCCTTCTCACAATCTGGGACTGCTGGCTCCTAACCACTTGCCTGCCTGCCTGCCCATTGCCCCTAACCACTTTGCCTGCCAGCCTGATAGCCCCCTAACTGCTCTTCTGCTGGCATGATTGATGCCTAACTGCTCCCCTGCTGGCATGATCATCCCAACAGCCCTCCCCTGCCGGCCCAATTGCCTCCAACTGCCCTCCCCTGTGGGCCTGAGGGAACTGGGGCAGTCCGACTGGATGAAGTGGGGCTGAGGGCACTGGGTGCCACCATCTTGTGACTCTTGGCGCCACCATCTTGTGAAGTTGTGGCAGTCAATTAGCATATTTCTTCTTTATTGGTTGGGGGTGCCACCATCTTTTGAAGTCATGGTGGTCAATTAGCATATTCCATCTTTATTAGATAGGATTGTATAATTTGTGTTTTGTAATGTAATCATTAGATATAAGAAATTCATTCTAGTTTGGCAAGTAGCATGTTTAGTAATATGAAAAACAATTTTATTGACTTAATAAAATGGTGTTTATTTTTAGTTCAATATTTTGCAGAACAAGGTTCTTTTTTCCTCAATAATTATTTGTCTTGATGCCTTAGTTGTCATATTTTATATCTTCCTCACATTTTTATTGTTAAGGTTCAATAATCTTGAGTTGGCACTTAACGAAATTGAATCATCAACACCAGATTTATTCTTTTACTTAATCTCAATGCTTTTTAGTTTTCAGTTAGGCGGATTTTATTTTAAGATTTTATTTGGAGGACCTGAGGAATACAATCTAAAAACTTAAGTTCCCATCCTTAATTTGTTTTTGAGAGCAGAAAAAAAATATACTGTAACTTTCCCCTATTTTTCTGGCGGAGAGATTTTTTTTTTAAATTTTTTTCCAACAGGAAAATGCAATTCCACTAAGATTCTTGGGTCAGAGATCAGAGGCTTGGATCAGCAAAAAGCAACGAGCCTTCGGAATAACTCCGGGCCAACATCGTGGGCCAGTTTCAGCTACAATGTAGGCAGTGGCAGGCTGCCTCCTCTCTCCTTATAAGGAGAGGCACCACAGCAATAATATTTACCGGAGAAAGGAAGGAGGGCCGTGTTTGTGGGTGGGCTCGGGATGGCTTCTCAGTGAAATGTTATTTTATCTGCTATTACAAGCGGCGTCTTGGTTCTCTCGGAAAAACTGGAAGGAGAAAAATAAAAAGGAGAGGGTGGTTGTGCTAAAAGAGAATCAGAATCTTGTTTGTGAAATTTGTCCAGTGGTGGTCAACTCTTATTTCTCCTGCTAATCAAGATGCTCAGCTATGAAGAGGATTAAATACCCCGTTTTGTGATTACTTGTGTTCCAGATTGAACTTTCTAATGGTGTTTTTCTTTGCTTTTAATCCTGGAATACACAGAGGTGGATCTGGGGTAGACAGTTGAGCTTACTCTGAGCGGAAGGAAGTGACTGGAAGTTTTTTTAAGTGAAGATAAACAATAAATCAGTCTCAAGGCAGCATACCTCCCAGGCACCTGTAGGTGCATTTACTGGCATAGATGTGTGTATTAACAATTAAAAACACTCAAATGGGGCATATTATATGTATCTTTCTTTTGTGATTTGCATGAGGTTTTTTTCCATATTTTACATAATTATGTACTAATTGGGTCTGTGTTCAATTAATTTTATTTTACTTTTTTTTTTTAATCCTCAGGGATGTTTTATTCATTTTAGAGAGAGGAAGGGAGAGTGAGAGAGAGGCATCAGTGTGAGAGAGAAACACGACCGGTTGCCTCCTTGTTTGCACCAGGACTGGGGATTGAACCCACCCCGTACACAGGAGGATGCTCCAGCCCTGAGCCATAACCAGCCAGAGTTATTTTACACTTATTTTTAAGGAACTAAATGAAATTAATATATTCTTATTGCAAAATATATAACTATACAAATAAAGCCAAAGTCCTTGAATTTCATGCCAGAGGTGATTTCTCTTATCAGTATGATGTACACTTGGTTCTTCCTGTTTTGTTTTTTTTTTAAATATATTTTTATTGATTTTCTACAGAGAGGAAGGGAAAGGGACAGAGAGAAACATCGATGAAAGAGAAACATCAATCAGCTGCTTCCTGCACGCCCCCTACTGAGGGTGTGCCCGAAACATGCCCTTGACTGGAATCGAACCTGGGACCCTCCAGTCTGTAGGCGGACACTCCATCCACTGAGCCAACTGGTTAGGGCATGTGCTTCCCGTTTTTAAAACACACACACATATGATTTAGTGAGTGATTTAAAAATTATTAACCTCAATTTTTCTGTAACTTTTTTCTTAACAACAACCTTAGTGATATTTCCTGGTTAATACATAGATCTTACCTCTTTATATTATATTCCATAGTGTGGATTAACCATAGCTCTTGGTGAACAACCCACATTGTTTTCATTATCTGACAATTATAAACAAGTTCCAGGAACTATTCCTGTACTTGAACCTTTGTGTACCTGTTCAAGTATTCTCTAGAATAAGAAACAAAATTGCTGGGTTAATGGGGATGAGCGTTTTATTTTTATTTTTATGAGAACTGCCAGACATTTTCCAAAAATTCTGTACTACTTTGACCAACAGCACTGGGTGTTATAAGTCTTCTAAAATTTTCTGTTCTCATGGATCATCTCCTTGTCTCATTAATGAACTCATTTCCTCTTTTTATTGCTTTAGACTTTTATTACCTATCTTTATTTCGGATTGTTAGTTTCCTTATTGATTTGCAGGAAGTCTTTTAAAAATAAATATTCTTTTCTGTTTATATGTTACAAATGTTTTCTTCTCTATTTTTGTTTATAATATAATTCATTAAAAGCATTTAATTCTTAAGTAGTTAAATATTTATTCTTTATATCTTTTTTAATTTTGTAACTTGCATAAGAAAAAGGCTTTTTCAACTCAAGGTTTATACACATACTTCTGTAGTTAAGTACTGAGGAGCCTGGCCAGTGTTGCTCAGGAGTTGAGCTTCGACCCATGAACCAAAAGGTTGCTGGTTCGATTCCCAGTCAGAGCACATGCCTGGGTTGCGAGCTTGATCCTCTAGTAGGAGGTGCAGGAGGCAGCCAATGGATGTTTCTCTCTTATCATTGGTGCTTCTATCCATTCTTCCTTCCTCTCTCTAAAAAAATCAGTAAAAAACATTTCAAAATTTATATTGAGGCAATGATTAAATTCTGTTGTCCCAAAGACAATTATAGAATTTTTTTTTTTACTGATTTAGAATATTATCTGTATCATAAGGTTAATTCTCAAACAGCATGTAGTGCTGTTCTGAATTCATTTCCACTGAATTGTCTACTCTCCTGTCAATATCATACTTGTAAATGACTGTAGCTTTATAAAAATTTTGCTATTTGACCAGGAGCATTCCTTACTAAGTTAGTCCTTCTCAAAAAATTTTTTTCTTATGTATTTTCACACCCAGCAGTATTTTATTTACACCATAAATAAAATAAGTTCCTCTTGATATTTGGATAGTAGTTATACTGACTTTTAGATTAACTTGAGGGCAGTTTTACATTATTGAGCCTGTCTGTCTGGAAATATGTTGTACCTTTATACAGATCTCATACGACTTTTAATCAAGTTCTGTCTGCTTAAAGGTCTCCCACATTTCTTTTGTGTTTATTCTTGAATATTTTATTGGGTTTGTTGCTGTTGTGATTGGACTCGCTAATTATTGCTCATTTATAGAAAGGCTTTTGATTTTTTCGGGTCAGAGAATGGTACCAAAATCTATCCTAGTAGTGTCAGTTGTGTCTCTTGATGTTCTAGAACCTCTCTGTCCAGTAGAAATATAATGTGAACCATAGATGCAAACCACATATGTAATTCTAAATTCTCCAGAAGTCATATTAAAAAACAGTGAAAAGAAACAGACAAGATTTACTTTAACAATACACTTTAATGCAATATATCCAAAATATTATCATTTAAACATGTAATGGATATTTAAAAATTAGGGACAGATATATATATATATATTTTTTTATTAAGTCTTTGGAACTCCGTGTGTATTTTAATGCTTAAAGCACAATGCGGTTTAGAATATAGAGCCGCATTTCAAGTTCCCCGAACAGCCCACAGTGGCTTGTGGCTACTGTACTGGCTAATGCACAAACAGATTGCTTATAAAAATTAAGATTTTTCCTTTTTTTTTTCCTTGTCTTTGTTTTTCTTTCCTTAATATCTTTTACTTAGTGGTCCAGTAGTACAGTGTGGATGTTGGTGATATTAATGGAATTCTGATTGTTTGACCACTGTGGGTTTCTGATTAAGTGGACAAACCAAGAAGTTTTTTTCCTTTTCTAGTTTTTAAGAATTCTCTTTCATTAAATTAAGAATAGGTTTTAAGTTTAATTTTAAAAAATTAGCATCTCTTGAGATGACCATCTTTTCTTTTAAATAAAGAGAAACAAATTTATGGGTTTTGTGTTTTTTTTAAATGGTGAACTATTCTTGCATTTCAGAGACAAAACCTTTTTGGCCATGATGTATTTATTCTTTAAAACAAATTTTTCTTTTTAAAAAAAATATATTTTATTGAATTTTTACAGAAAGGAAGGGGGAGGGATAGGTAGTCAGAAACATCGATGAGAGAGAAACATGGATCAGCTGCCTCCCTGCCGAGGATGTGCCCACAACCAAGGTACATGCCCTTGACCGGAATCAAACCTGGGACCCTTGAGTCTACAGGCCAATGCTTTATTCACTGAGCCAAACAGGTCAGGGCCTTTTAAATAAAATTTTCTACAAAATTTTATCTCCTTTTGTTTGATTTAGGCTATCTGGCTTAGGGTTTTATATCTATAGATGAGAATTATCTGTATTTTGAGGGTTTGTTAGACTTACTTGTTAAAATAGCAGGACGTGGTTTGTTTTTAGGGTTAGCTCTTTGAGTCCATTTTTCACTCTTCTAAGATTATATGCCAATGTAGACTTTTGTCTCTCTGATCAATTTTGATATTTTGTATTTTCCTAGCTATTTTAATATTTCAGATATATGTGTATAAGGTCACACATGAAATTTTCTTATAAATGTGAATATGTTTGGGTACATAAAGAAAAACATGGAGAGAGATATTAGAAACTCAATGATGGTAATCTCTGGGAAGTGGCAGTGGAATAGGGAATATCATCTTTAAAAATCTTATATCCTTGGCAATTTGGGGAATTTTCAAAGAATGGACTTGTGTTACTTTCATTATAAAAAAAGAGTGTTATTTCAACCCTTTAAAAATGGAAAAGCGTGGACCGTTGCGCAGCGCCTCTGACGGGATGCTCTCTCCCCCAGCCGGCCTGTGGACCGTGTTCACGCTGGGCGGCGCGGGCAGCAAAGCGGCCGCCCCGGCGCCCGCCTCGCCGCTGGCCGGCCAGAGCCTCCTGCTGCTGCTGGTGCTGGCCAACCTGACCGACGCCGCCGACGCCCCCAACCCCTTCCGCCAGGCCCTCATGTCCTTCAAGAACACGCAAGGTGGGTGCGGGCCGCTCCGAGGCCTTCCTGCCGGGGAGGGGCATCGGTTACCCCGTATTGTTCGCTGCCCGAGAGGGGGGAGAGGGCGGCCCGTATGTTTTCACACTGATGATGAGCTCAGCTCAGGTTTTCCTGCCTGTCCGTCCGCTCACAAAAGCCAGGTACAGTGGCACCTCGAGATACGAGTGCCCTAACATACGAGATTTTTGAGATACGAGCCGTCGAGCGAGCGATTTTTGCTTTGAAATACGAGCAACATTTGAGATCGGAGTCATCGCTCGGATCGGCCGGCTGCACACGACCCACCAGTTTACTGCGACTCGAGCGTCTCATAGTTTCCCACGCCTGGTATCTCGAGGTGCCACTGTATTATCATTTACAGGGGAATAGGAAGTCTCTAATCATTTGATCGATTAGAAGTAAAAGCTCACATAGCGAATAATATTTTGTAAGGTCACTTCAGATCTGTGCAGCCTTTCACAGTTTGCTCAATGTCATCAGCCTCCGTGGCTTTGTCTGTAACACGAAGATAACACGACTAATAGTATTTGTATAAGTACCAAGCAAGGTAAGGTTTTAAATGAGCAGCTCAGATGTTGCAGCAAAGCAGGTGTCCATCCTGTGGTCTCTCTACTGTTGTTACTGCTATTGTTACTTCTGCTGCTCTGGCCAGATGTTCCTCTCTGGGCTTGAGCCTTCCTGCGATGGTCATCTTCCAGAGGCCGTGCGGTCCGCTGACTCAGAACCTGGCCTTCATAGCTAGACGGACCTGGCTTCAGATCCCAGTCTTTATTTGTCAAGTACTAGTCTCTTTACTCATGAAGCAGATGTTCTAATCTCTACAGCTTAAGGTTTTTAATAAAAAGTAAATGAGCATCTGTCTTAGTACCAACTCCCTGAATTACTGCTATTATTAAAGAAGCAGTATTATGTCGTGAAAACAATAGAAGCTAATTGGACTGTGTTTTATTCAGGGCTGATCTTGGAAAATTGACTTAATCCCTCTTTGCTTCCTTTTCATCCTTTGTAAAACTGGTGAGAGCGATGACATGGTTGTTGTATGGATTAAAAAAGGGATGGGGCACATACCCATTGGAAAGCTGCTTAGACGGTACAGAGAAATAAACTGTCCCAGTGACTTTTTATTTTTATTTGTGTGTGTGTGTGTGAAACTCAGTAAATTTTAGTTATACAATACAGTGTGATCACCTCTGTAATGTTTTACATTTAGTTATTTCTTAAACAGAATTTTAAATGTAAATCAAAATGTAGAATCTGAAAGGTAGCATCATATAAAATGAATGGGAATTGAATTGTATACATGAGTGGGTTCTTATCATTTATAAAGGGCATAGTCTAGAAAATGCTGATGAAATATTTAAAACTTTTTCTGTTTTCCGTATTCCAGATAACAGTCCCTTCCCCTCGTCCATTCCGCACGCTTTCCAAATTAATTTTAACAGTTTGTACACGACCCTCTGCGAGCAGCAGACGTCTGATCAGGCAACCCTGCTGTTGTATACCTTGCTCCATCAGAACAGTAACATTAGGACGTACATGCTGGCTCGCACGGATATGGAAAACCTTGTGAGTATCATGCTAAACATTTCATAGGATTCCATATGTGGAAGAGTCATTTCTTTTCCCCTCTGGGGAAGTGTGTTTGCTCGGTTGCTACAAGGTGATGGTTGAGAAAGAGCGGGGAGATGCCACCTGGTAGGCAAAGGTGGAGCTGGGCAGAGTCGGGGACAGAGCACGTGGAGATGGCACGGCAGAGCGGAGAGGGCAGCAGCGCCACAGCTGGCAGCCTGAGGGGTCCCCTCCGTACTGGTTTTTACAGGTTGACAGCGGATTCACGAGGTATTTGGTAGCCTTTTTTTTTAGTGTTAAAGATAAAATACTGAGAGCGTGGGATATTAAAATTCATTTGAAGAGCCTAGCCCATGTCAAAGTGACAGTGAGGACAACATAATGAAAGAACCTGTCTCCATACCAGCTACATGTGAAAAACATGGGCTTAAATAGCAAAGCGGGTGCGACAGTATTCTGCCTACGTGAGTGAAAATGTATCACGAGAAGGCCTGTTTACTGATGGGTAGGTTATGAGCACAGAGACAATTCTGAGTAAGAGGTATCCTAAGGGAAATGATAACATAAGCAGAAAGCTTGTGACATCACCTGCTCTGGAAAGTTCTGTGATATCGAGGTTGGTCTATAAGATGATGCAGGGCTCCAGTGGCTCCATTGGTTGGAGTGTCATCCTGTACACCCAAAGGTGGCGGGTTCGATTCCCAGTCAGGGCACATAGCCAGGTTATGGGTTTGAGCCCTAGTTGGGGCACGTACGGGAGGCAACCAGTAGTTTCTGTCTCTCTCTCCCTCCCTTTCTCTAAGATCATTTTTAAAAACGATGCAGCAGCAGCGGTGTGTATATGATACACGCCCGTGAAAAGTTAAAAGGTTTTGTGTTTTACTTGGGAGGGTGGAGTAGGGCTTCTTCATGTGTTTTGTTTTTGTTTTCACATTATTGTATAGATCACTTTGATAACGTCTCATCTGCTGTCTCTCTGTCCGTTAGCCTTTCTTCTATAGTAAGTACCTCTCGAAGCTCTGATTAGGAAATGCGTTATGGGTAGAGAATTCATTGTGCTGATCTGATTTTTGTCGGTTAGCACTTCTTTTACTGTACAGTCTTCGTTAGTAGAAGGCAGTGTGGGACACATTACCGTGTTCCTGAGAACACTATTGCGTGTAAGTTCCTCGCAGGCTGGAGGCAGACCTGCCTCTGTTCAGGGTCCGAGCTGACCGAGAGCCCACGTGGTCTCTGCAAACCCACCCTCCGTGTGTCAGCAGGCCGACTCGCTGGTGATTCCTCTGCTGGCGTCTTAGCTATTCGTGTGGAAAGTGCTTTCGGTCAGAGACCGTTTGTGTGTCTGTTTCTCTAAAGAAAAAAATGTAACTACGAAGTTAAGCAAAGGGTAGATAATAAAGGTATAAAAGCTTAAGACATTGGTTTCATAATAAAGTAATAGAAGTAGTAAAGTGAAATTTCTATCCCCTAGGTTTTACCAATTCTTGAGATTCTGTATCATGTTGAAGAAAGAAACTCCCACCACGTGTATATGGCGCTTATAATATTGTTGATCCTCACCGAAGATGACGGCTTCAATAGATCCATTCACGAAGTGGTAAGCCCACTGTTTTGATTAGAATTAGGGTTACAGAACTGACATGTCCTCCCATACATTTTACCGAGGCTTAGCATTCCTTCCTTCCTCTCCTCCCGGCAGCTGTTTCTGAGGGAACCTGACTTAGAAACCACCTGTGAACCATTTCTCAAACGTGTTTGTTCTTTTCTGAAGGACTATTAGCCACCGTTAAACATGCTCTCAAAATGGTTTCTTTAGTAATTGAAGCGAATGTTTTTGTTGCCACTGGTTTCATTTTTCTTCTTCATTCTATGTCCATTTTTCAGTTGAAACAGAAATTGTCCCAACAGGTGTGCTCCCTGTGTGCAGAATGAGTGAGGGAATATGGGATGAAGGGAAGAAGGCTGAGAGAGCAGTTGTTTTCTCTTTTAAAAGACGGTGTGATGTGCCCAGCGGGCATGGCTCAGGGCTGGAGCTTGGACCTGTGAATCAGGAGCTCACAGTTCGAGTCTCTGTCAGGGCACGTGCCCGGGCTTGGGGCTCAGTCCCCATTTGGGAGGGGGCAGGAGGCAGCCGATCAACAAATCTCTTTCATCATTGATGTCTCTCTCTCTCTATCTCTCTCCCCTCTTCTCTGAAATCAATTATATATATAAAATTCGTGATAAACAGAAAAAAAGACAGTGTAATATAATTTTAATCTTTAAATTTTAGTCCTGCTGATGAATTACATTCCCAAACTGATTTTTATCTTCTATTTGGTTTTTTTTTATAACATTGAAAATGTTTGTGTTAAAACATATGGAAGTAGTAGGTTTTTTAAAATTTTATTTTTCAATTATAGTTGACACAATATTTTGTTAGTTTCAAATGTACAATAGTGATTAGACACTTAAATACCTTATGAAGTGATCTCCATGAGAAGTCTAGAACCCCCTGCACCATACATAGTTATTACAATACTAGACGCTCAGTGCATGAACATTGAAAGTAAATTAATTAGAAGGTGGCCGATGGGGGTCCTTCGGCCTGGCCTGCGGGGATCAGTCCAACATCCCCCGAGGGGTCCTGGAGTGCGAGAGGGCACTCTGCAAAGTCGCTGTCGCTCAGCAGCTCCTGTGTTGAGTGCCTGCCCCCTGGTGGTCAGTGTGTGTCGTAAGGCCAGTGGGCTGGTTGCTTAGGCTTTTATATAGAGAGATTATTGACTCTATTCTCTATGCTGTACTTTACATCCTTGTGGCTATTTTTGTACCTGGCAGTTTGTATGGAAGTACTAGGTTTTCATGAAAAATAGTGCACCCCGTGTCCACCCATTTTCTCTCTCGCTCTTTGATAGCCATGTTACAAATCTATGGTGAAACTGTGCCCACTTAAATTAGAAAACAGTTCTTGCTTCCCGAGACCTGGAGGTGGGCTGCCTGCTCTGAGTAGACAGAACAGAACACAGAGACATCTGTTCTTGAAGATCTTGGCTGTTGCATTCCTGGCCTCCTGAACACAGCCTGGAGCTTTCTGCGGTTGGGGGAGCTCTACTTCTCAAGATCATGTTCACTTTCAGACTGCTGAACTCTGACCCTTTTCCCCTCCGTCTTGTCCTGTGTGCCAAACCTCCCTTTTGTCTGCTCATGACAACCTCCCGTCTTCCAGACTTGATTTTTTTCTTTCCTTTATATTTAAGAAGCAAGGGGGAAGGAGAAGTAAACACATCAGCACAGTTTGGCTATCTTGTGCTCAAAGTCTCACAATTCACTTTTACTAGCATATACTGTTTAACTCGGGGCATAGCCATGGTTTATCCGAAATAACCAGGTGTACCGGTTAATACTGCGGACTTTGTAATAAAAGAAAACACGATAATTTCACGAGAAACATCAAAGTACTTTATTCAAAGCAATACCCATCGCTAGCTACACATTTCCCCATCTTTCAGGTAATTTGCGGAGACCGTCCCAATAGAAGTTTTTTGTTTTGAGGCAAACCACTCAGAGACCAAATTTTCCACTTCTTTGTATGTTTTGAAGTGCTGCTCAGAGAGTGCCTGTGCCATCAGTTGGAACAAGTGGTCATCTGAAGGAGCAAGGTCTGATGAAAATGGCGGGTGGGTTAATACTTCCCAGGCAAGATCTTTTAATGTGTCTTCTTAACTTGATTCTGAAGTGTGTGATGGTGCGTCATCTGAAGCAAAATTACTTTGCCCTGTCTTTTGGAACATTCTGGTCATTTCACGATCAAAGCGTAAAACAAATTGATTAGTTGTTGTTGGTAGCGATCAGTATTAACCATTTCACCTGGTTTTAGAAGCTCATCATCCACCACACCTTCCTGATTGCACCAGACGCAGAGCACTGTCTTCTTTCCAAAGCGATTTGGCCTTGCAGTCGATGTTGATGGTTGACCTGGATCAACCCATGATTTTGTGCGTTTGGGATTCTCAAAATAAATCTACTTTTCATCGCCAGTCACAATTCGATGCAAAAAAGACTCTCTTTTGTGCAGTTGAAGCAACATTTTACTGATGACTTTTTGATTTTCCATTTGTCTTTCGTTCAGTTGATGTGGCACCCATTTTCCTTCCTTTAAAATCTCTCCCATTGCTTGTAAATGAGCGGAAATTGTTTGCTGAGCAAAGTTTAATCTGTCTGCAAGTTGTTTTTGAGTTTGACATACATCCTCATCCAATAATGCTTGTAATTGTTTTTCTTCAAACTTTTTCAGTTGACCTGGATGTTCTTGGTCTTTCCCATCGAAATCATCACTTTTAAAGCATTTAAACCAGGGTTCACAACTATTTTGAGATAGAGCATGTTCACCATAAGCTTCCTGAAGTATACGATAACTTTCAGCAGCACTTTTCTTCAAAATAATGAATTAAAACTTCCCGCAAATGCTCTTTTTTTTTTTTTTTAGCACAAAATTCGACATTTTTAAGCGTAAAAATATCTGTGATGTTAGCACCTTCAGCACTTTCTACTCCACATATTGGCTACCTGAACCACTCCATGTGGGTCATTTTGTCCCCAGGGGCATTGACAGTGTCTGGAGTACGTAGAAAGTGCAAAAGTTGGCTAGTTGAACCATAACTCTACTAGTGTATTCATATTGACATACGAAGTTTTGAAGCTTGCTGTCAATACAACAAAATAGCGTAATATCAAATCGCATATATATCAACATACGTATAACTCCATCTATTGGGGAAAAAGTCCGCATTATTAACCAGTACACCTGGTATATAGACACGGACAGCCCTTTTTCCCTAAGTCAATCATGTTAACTTAAACTTTTCTTCCCCATTACAGATATTAAAAAATATTACTTGGTATTCAGAACGGGTTTTAACAGAAATTTCCCTGGGGAGTCTCCTCATACTGGTCGTAATAAGAACAATTCAGTACAACATGACAAGAACAAGAGTAAGTATGCCAAAGCTGCTTTATTCTCTATTTGCATATAGTGCAGTTAAGACTGTACAGTGGTTGAAAGCACTCTGAATATTGAGAGTGCCAATATGCTCATGAAGTACAGTAGAAAAATACAGATCAGCATATAGTCACTGTATTACATCATCCTAAGGTACTATATATAGTATCTGTTTCTTAATATTTAATAGACTGCATGATTAGAGACATTTTGCATGAGATCGAAAGCAAGCAGTGGATCACATTTAAATAAAAGACACCGTACATCTTTGCTGCACTGAGAAAACTGATTTGCCTTTTAAAAGCAACAGCAAACTAAGAAGATACGAGTAGAAGAAAAATGAATTCAGTTGCGGGGAAGAAAGGACGCTTTTGAAGAATAAAGGGGAAATTTCAACTGGATTGTATTGTAGTATCTGGGGGCAGATTTCAGTTCCGGTCAATAGAGAAGCCATATACAGAATTCATAACTCAGAGGCATGATCAAGTTTACTGACCTGTTTTCAATTACTTCCTCTGGGAGGCTAACGGAGATACACGTTCAGAATCTTCTATCTGCAACTCTAGGAGCCAGATGTGTGTGAGAAGGGAGAACATTTTGACTTTAGAAAGATAATTATGGAGCAGATGCCTGCTCTATGTAGCATTAGGTCTGGAGCAGCACGCTGTAATTAAACATTAATATTTCTGCAGCGTTCAGCAGGGCAGGGGAATGAGAACTACTGAGAGCATCCTGCTCCTTTTGCCAGATGTTGCTTCCAGATGCGTGGTGAAAGCCCTTTGAACTTTCAGGGCTTTGTCGGTTCTTGGGATTAGGGAAGAGGGATGGTGGACCTGAGCTTTCAACAATCAGTGAAAATTGAGTTTACATTTGCTTCTAATTAGCCTTGCTTACAACGCCGAGCAAAAGTGATGAATGTTTCCAACTCGCTGTTTTCTGACAGGACAAGTACCTTCACACAAATTGTTTGGCAGCGCTAGCCAATATGTCAGCCCAGTTCCGCTCCCTCCATCAGTACGCCGCCCAGAGGATCATCAGGTAACTGTGAGCTTTAAAGGAGCCCTGGCCTTTGTTTTCTGGCTGTCCTCTGGAAAAGGACGGGAGGATGTTCCCTTCGTAAATGTCAGCTGCGAGAGCATCACGTTTCACACGTAATTTTCAGCCCCCGTTTGGTCGCAAATACCCGGTTCTCCTCTGTTACTAACCTAACTTTGCAATCAGAATTAACTGTATTCACTTTCAACCATTTTATAAACCTGGTTTTAAGCTTTGTGTATTAGCTTTTTAAAAAAATATGTATTTTGATTGAAACATCAATGATGAGAGAGAATCACTTATCGGCTGCCTCCTTCACACCCCCTACTAAGGATGGAGCCTGCATCCTAGGCATGTGCATTTGACTGGAATTGAACCTGGGACCCTTCAGTCCACAGTCCAACGCTCTATCCACTGAGCCAAACTAGCTAGGGATATATTTGCTTTTTAAGAGACACAGGTATATTTCTTAGTAATGCAAACTACATTTTAATTAACGTATCTATTGAGCTTTTTATAGAGCATCACACTTCCCTTCTGAGGAGTTACTTGTGTGTGTTTGTCTTGTAGAATTCTTTTTATACCGTACTAGTGACCTGGTGCACGAAATTTGTGCACATTAAAAGGGGTTTAATTAGAGGAAATAATTTAATATTGTTATTTGCCCTTCATAATAAAATTAGTAAAATTTTATTAAGAGATGAAATTTTATTTAAGAGATGAAAGAAAATTAGTAAAATGTATGTGAAACCCTTCCTCTTGTCAAGAGTCTGGGGCTCACCAAGGGACCCAGAGTCAAGTCCCCGCCCACCCACATGCACCTCAAAATCGCGTGGGACCCAGACCCGGCTGTCCCCCCCACCCCCGCATTGGATTAGATCCAGACCCAGCCATTCCCCCCCTTGTCAAGCTCTGCTGGGTAGGGGGTGTAGCCTCAGGTCCCCTGGCCTAGCACCAGGATGGGGGGCTTAACCTGAAGTCCCCTCTCAAGCCCCACAGGAGTGGGGGAGGACATAGTCTCAGTTCCCTACTGAGTGCTCGTTAAGGTTCCTTATGGGAACTTGGCCTCAGAGTGGGTGCAGCCACCTTTGTGATGGAGTGATAGTCAATTAGCATTTTCCCTCTTTATTACATAGGGTTCATTTCCTATTGCTGCCACAAAGTACAGTGGTACCTCGAGATACAAGTGCCCTAACATACGAGATTTTTGAGATACGAGCCGTTGAGCGAGCAATTTTTGCTTTGAAATACGAGCAACAGTTGAGATAGGAGTCATCGCGAGGATCGGCCGGCTGCACATGACCCACCAGTTTACCGCGACTCAAGCGTCTCATAGTTTCCCACGCCTCAAGGTTACAGAACGAATCAAACTCGTATCTCGAGGTACCACTGTAGTGACTTAAAACAACACAAATTCGTTCTAACCTTCTGTGGTTTAGAAGTTCACACAGTTCCCCTGGGCTCAAATCACGCTGTCAGCAGGGCTGGAACCCTCAGTGGTTGCTCTGGAGGAGAAGGTCTCCTCGCCTTTCCCGCTGCCAGAAGCTGCCCACACTCCTTGGCTCCGGACCCCTCCCGCCATCCGCAGAGCCCCAGCGGGAGCTTGTGGGTCCCCCTCACATCCCCTCTCCCACTGTGGGGAGTCTTCTCACTGCCTGGGCCCCCCACATCACCCAGGGGAGTCTGCCCATCTCAAGGTCTTAACTGAATCACAACCGCTAAGCCCCTTGCCACGTAAGCGACATACTCACAGGTTCAGGGCTAGGGTGTTCAGTCTGAAAATCCAGACAAACTGGTCTAGAACTTAACATTCTTATAAAATATATGAAGCGAGATTAGGTAAAAATTGTCTAGCTGTAAGAGTTGGAAAAAATGCAAACAAAGCACTGTGCCCAGTTTTCTGTGTGTGATGACTAAAGTGGAAGACCCATCATTTTGGAGAAATGAAAGCCCTAATTTAGATTTGTGACTTGAGAATATTGTGATCACATTTAGCATCAGTAAGGAGTAGCACTGTAACTTTATTTAATGGAGTTGTGTTTAGTTATAAAATTCCCTGCCCTCAAGTAGCTCGCACTTGAGTAGTAGAGATATGACAAGCACCAACATATATTATATACAGCAGACCGTCGTAAATATTAGAACGAAAGGAAAGTCCCTGTGGGAGTGGTGGTTCAGGGAATCGCGAGATCACCTCTCATTGAGAAATGAGCGAGGAAAACCGAGGGAGACGGCCTGAGAGGAGAGCATCGACCACAGCGAACCAACGGAAGCCAGAGGGGGCGGGTTTGTGTTTAGGAATAACCTCTCCCATTCATTTCAGCCTGTGCGGGCCGATGGGAGAGAAACCTCAGAACCAGCGAGGCCTTCGCAGGCAGATCACAGGTTAGGATAATGAAAGCAACAGAGAGGAAAGAAGGTCTGATTTTTATTAACAGAATAAAAAAGTGTGAATGAGTGAATTGTGAGTGATTTAGAAAGTAATTTAGAGTCGTCATGTGCAGCAGAGACGGTGTTAGCAGCCCTGCTGGGGGACGCGCAGTCCTGTGAGGGGCCCTGTGCTGCCCGCGCTGGTCCAGGGGCGCGGGGGTGCGGACAGAGGACCAGACACCTCATCACCCAGGATTTCCTGTTAGAAAGGCAGTGAGTCGTCTCTCCCCCTCCCTCCGTCCCCCCCAATCTTCACCCCCTGACTCAGCTCTTCATTCTGGCAGCGCCCCCACATGATCTGTACATCAGTCTGGAAAGCACTTTGAATGTGGCCTGGAAATCAAACTCTCTTTCTTAGCAAACACTCGTCACGAATTGGAAACGGGGCCCGGCGTGTTTGCGTCGCGAGGAAACTCATGCTGTGCTAAGTGTTTGTGTTTAGGAAACAGGACTGTAAAGTCTGTGAGGGCTGGATGCACAACAAACACTGCTCAGAGCACAGACTTCTCCTAGCGGCGAGCCCAGTTCAGCAGATGCTCCGGTGACTCCTTCGAGTGAGAAGCCAGCAGTCCGCATAGACGCTTTCTAGATCCTCTTGCAGGAAGAGACGTGCAGTTTTGTGTCTGCAGTAGCAGCACTTACAAGAGCCAATATTTCACGTGATCTTTACCAAAACGCAAACCAGCGTGCTTCATCGCTGGAAAAGAGGATGTGAATAAAGCTTTTCAAACCTTTTTAGCTGGATATAAACGTAAGGAGTGATTTCATAGGGCGTCTAAGCTGCTGTTTTATACTTAATGACAGCGTGTCTTCCACAAATTTGGTTTTCTAGAAAAATCACAAACATGATTTGGGTTTTGCTCCTCTGTGAAGACTCGGGATTGCTATTAGCGTGGATATTTGATAGCGTTATTCGGGACGAGGCTGTTAATCAGTGTCGGACATGTGTAAGAAGTAGCTGTGTGTCAGGCATTGCTGTGGGCTACAAGGATGTCATCACTTGCCGCCCTGGAGACTTCTCCTCTGTGCTGTCCCCGCTGTGGCTCCTTCCCCAGCTCCTCCCTCACATTGGGCTTAACAGATACGTTCTCTCATCTCGCACCCTGAATTGTTTTTTCTCTCCGCTCAGTGTTCCTGGGAGTTCCCATTTATGCCCGTGGCTTCGCCTCGGTGCACTTGTGTGACATAATCCCGATCCTTCTCTCTGTCTCCGGAGGCCGGCAGCAGAGCAGAGTGGCTCGGAGCACAGGCCGAGTTGAGATGTCAGCTCCAAAACCTGCAGCTGCGGGATCTTACAGTTCTTTCACTTCCCCAGGCGGCAGTTTCCCCACCTGTAAGGTTGATGACAGCAGTTACTGTCTCATGGCAGTGGACACGGTGAGGGTTAGCTGAGTTAATACTTGTAAAGGGCCTGACACATAGTGTGTACTGTAACTGTTGGCTAGCTGAACCCTAACGCTACTAACCTCATTACCTGGATATCCCACACTTACCTCAGACTTTTATTCTGTTTAAAACTATACTTACTTCTTAACATCTTCTTCCTTTTCAATTTCCTGTCCTAAGTCATGACCCTCAGTGCAGCCACCGAAATTGTCAAACCAGCAACTGAGTAATCTCCTACCATTTCTCCCTTCCCCTCAAACGCCATGTCCAGTTGTGCCCAGGGATCCTGTCTAGCTCTACCGTTATAATGTGCTTTTTTTTTTTAATATATTTTATTGATTTTTTACAGAGAAGAAGGGAGAGAGATAGAAAGTCGGAAACATTGATGAGAGAGAGAGACATCCATCAGCCGCCTCCTGCATGCCCCACACTGGAGATGTGCCCGCAACCAAGGTACATGCCCCCGACCGGAATCGAACCCGGGACCTTTCAGTCCGCAAGCCGATGCTCTATCCACTGAGCCAAACCGATCTTGGCTGTAATGTGCTTTAATACTCTCCTTTCTGTCTCCACTGCTGCTGTCTTGGTCCGCGTGTTCGTGATGGTCACCAAAACAGTGTCATTTGTCTGCTGGTCCCTCCACAGCCCACCTCCACACTGCGGCATTCTTCTGAAAAGCGTGTCTGATCTTACTGCGCCCTGTGCTTAACATCATCCAATGGCTTCCTTCCGCTGACATGTTAGATTTAACTTCCTGAGGCAGAAGCTCTCCCCGTGGCTGATTTTGTCCCCCGGGGGCACTGGCAGTGTCTGCAGAAAGTTTTCATGGGCTGTTTTTGTTGTCATTGCTGCAAGGCAGGAGGGTGCTACTGACATCTAGTGGGTAGAGGCCGGGCGTGTTGCTAAACATCTCACGCACAGGACAGCAAACGGTGATGCAGCCCAAATGTCCCTGGTGCGGAGACTGGGGAACCCTGCCTGAGAGTGACAGGATGTGGGCCCTTCCCTCTGCTCTTCGTCGACAGTTACTACTTCTGCTCACTGCGCTGTCCTTACTGAGCGGGTGCGGTTCCCCGCTCTGCACAGCTGCACTCCTGTGTCTAGAGCAGTGGTTCTCAACCTTCCTAAGGCCGCGACCCTTTAAGACAGCTCCTCATGTGGTGGTGACCCCCAACCATAAAATGATTTCCGTTGCTACTTCATCACTGTCATTCTGCTACTGTTAATGAATTGTAATGTAAATATCTGATAGGCAGGATGTATTTCATTGTTACAAATTGAACATAAAGCATAGTGATTAATCACAAAAACAATATATAATTATACATTGTGAAATATTTATTTCTAATTACAAATAAATGAAATTTTGTCTTGAATCATGGTATAGCATAGGCAACAGTCTTCATAGGACAACAGTAAACTACATTGCTACCCTTTGTTACACTGAGGGGCGGTGTGTTGGTTCCTAAGACCATGGGAAATAGGTGTTTTCTGCTGGTCTTAGGCGACCCCTGTGAAAGGGTCTTTCGACCCCCAAAGGGGTCTCGACCCACAGGTTGAGAACCGCTGCTCTAGAGGAAGGCACCGTCTCTGGTTTCTGCATCTGTTTCCCAGGTGCGTGAAGAGAGTTAGAACCCAGCGCTGCGAGGCCTCGGCTCCCAGGACGGGCAGCAACACGCAAGGCCCATGGGGAGCTGTCTTTGCCCAGTGCGTTTCCGTTGCCACTCTGTCACTTGGTAGCTGGGGATACCGCTCTCGCCTTATGTCCCCCTTGCTAATGCATTGGATTTAGGTGTCTTAGAGGCTTCACTAGCCTCTGTCCACATAACGAATCTCCTGCTCAGGGGTCAGCATCATTGATGCAGCCATTAAGGCCTGTGTCTGAGCGGCTTGGATATCACCAGAATATATATACATATATATATATATTTTTTTAATGTATTTTTATTGATTTTCACAGAGAGGAAGGGAGAGGGATAGAAAGTCAGAAACATCAATGAGAGAGAGACATCAATCAGCCGCTTCCTGCACACCCCACACTGGAGATGTGCCCGCAAGCAAGGTACATGCCCCTGACCAGAATCGAACCCGGGACCCTTCAGTCCGCAGGCCGACACTCTATCCACTGAGCCAAACCGGTCTCGGCAGAGTATTTTTGTTTGAAACACAAATCACTCAATGATTGATGGGGAAGGACCTTTAGAGAACATGGAAGACGGGCGTGCACGTTGTGCGTGTGGAAATACTGAGACCTGGGGTTGTCAAGGGGCCAGGCCAGTGCACGCTGTCTCCCAGCTCCCGGTGTGCAGTTCCTTCCAGAACAAAAGAGAAGGGGCGTGGGCTCCCCCACCCCCGCCGTTTCACAGAACGGTGAGACCTGATCTGTTAGAGAACGCTAAGGGGAAGAGAAGGAAGGGGCCGGAGCAAAGGCGTTGCCCTCCTGATGAATTCGTTGTGCCTGCTCCGTGTCTCTGTACGAGGCACCTTTTGCAAGACAGACCAGGGTGTGGTCACGGAGAACGGGAGTACACAGAAAGGGAAAGAGGTTGGGAATGATTCACCTGTCCAACGTAAACACACGCAGAAGCAGATGTACCAGGGACAGGGACAAACAAGGGAAGAGAACACTCCCTGAGGAGAGAGGAAAGGGCCTGGGGAAAGGTGGCTGCTGGAAAGCTCCATAAAGAACCTCCAGATCAGAAATGTTGATGAGTGTGCTGAGCATGTAACATGTGTTTATTCATTTAATATGCCTCGGCTTCTTTTATAAAATAGGGGTATCCTCTTACATCTCTTTATGGCAGAGCTGACATTGATAAATAGTGAGAAACAGAAACAGATGCCAGCCACTTTAAACCCAAATTCTGTTACAAGCGAGTGGAGTGTCCGCTGAGGAGGGTTTTCTCAGTCTTCTTGAATCACCCCAGTGCTCCTCAGATCACAGAGGTCCCGTGGCCTCTAAGCTCTTTTTATAATAAGACATCAGCCATTTTCCTGTGCTGACATGCGCGACAGTGTTGTAAAAGCAAAGTTGGGGTAAAACTGCTGGGGCCTTAGCGTAAATCAAGTCAGTGGCGCCAAACTGTGTTTTCAGCAACCATACACTTGTGGTGAAGAAAGCCACTTTGATTTAAGAATGTTCTTAATGAAGAAAGAAAAAGATGTTCTTGATGAAATAGGAAAAATGATTAGTTGTAATTAATCTTAATCAGTAGTATTTTGTGTGATAAAATAGAAGTTCATATAAAGCACTTCCATTGCATCTTAAACTACAGTGATGGTGTTGAGAAAAAGCGCATGTGCAGTTGAGTTGAGGGCTTTTGTGGAATGCCATTTTTATGTGAAGGAAAGAGCGACATGACAGTCTGTGGTTATATCTGGCCTTGGCAGACATTTTCTTGAAAATGACGTGAACCTATCACTTCAAAGAAAACAATTAGTGTTAGTTGCCAGGGTGAAATTGGAACTTATAAGCAAAAATTAGAATTTTAAAAATTATGCATTGGCACCATGAGTTTGACATCTTCCCAATAATTGAAGACTTTTGCAATAAGATTGATAAAGACATTAATGCCCTAACTGGTTTGGCTCAGTGGATAGAGCGTTGACCAGCAGACTCAAGGGTCCCAGGTTCGATTCCGGTCAAGGGCATATATCTTGGTTGTGGGCACATCCCCAGTAGGAGGTGTGCAGGAGGCAGCTGATCGATGTTTCTCTCCCATAGATGTTTATACCTCTCTATCCCTCTTCCTTCCTCTCTGTAACAAATCAATAAAATACATTTTAAAAAATAAAGACATTAATAAGTGTGGGATATTTTGGATAGTGTATGATGACCAATGCAGGTTTGTCAACATTTGGAAAATCTTTATAAATCTTAATTCAGCAAATCAGTATTTTTCAAACGACCAAAGCATGAAGTTACAAAATTGGGCACGGGTGAAAAGATTCATAAAAAGTACAAAATAGACCAATGGATCTGAATGCAACCGACTGAAAGAGGGTTTCCAATTCCACATTTTAACTGATCTAGGAAACTAGCACTTGAGCTTTTTTGTTCTGTCAAAGAAGGTCTACCATTTTCTGTAAAGGACATTAAAACACGTCCCTTTTAAAGTACAGTGGTACCTCGAGATATGAGTGCCCTAACATACGAGATTTTTGAGATACGAGCCGTCGAGCGAGCGATTTTTGCTTTGAAATACGAGCAACATTTGAGAGAGGAGTAATTGTGCGGATCGGCCGGCTGCACACGACCCACCAGTTTACTGAGACTCGAGCATCTCATAGTTTCCCACGCCTCAAGGTTATGGAATGAATTAAACTCATATCTCGAGGTGCCACTGTACACATATTACTGGGGCTACATTTTCCTCATGTGCTTCAACTAAAACAAGATCAACGTAAGCAGGAATGAGGATCTGTTTCCGGTGAAGCCAGACAGTATAGAGATTGCAGAAATAGAAAATAATGCTGCTCGTCTGACATTTTTAATTTTGTTTTGGGCAGGAGTTATTTTTCATTGAGTATTATTTATGTGAACGTGATGTTCATTAGTATGTTTACATGAATTAAGTATTTTAGATTTTCTCAGCTTTATTTCTACAATAGATAATGTTTATACTTTTAATCCATATATTAAAACGTTTTTTGTGCGCCTCGGTTTTTTTTTTAAGAGTCTAACTGGTCCCTGAGGTTAGAACCACTGCTGTAATGCCTGGTTAGGGGGTGGGGTGGAGATAGTGAATGTGAGTGTGTGTGTATTACAAAATTTACTGTATATACTTTTAAATATCTACTGTTTCTGAATTAATTATACCCTTACTTCCTCCCATCAATATAATCAATAGTTAGGTATGTTTGTATTATTCATGCTTCCATTTAATAAATATTTATCGAGAACACAGTTATCAGGGGTTGGAAGAGAAAGGGGATATACAGGACTCTATAAATAATGGTCTTTATCTTTTAAAGTCATAAGGGGGGCATGTTACTAAATTGTCTTCGAAGTTTATTGCCGTCTTGCCGGGGTGTGGCTGTAAAACAGATTGGTTCTGGCCGTCCATTGCTGTGTAACAGACCACCCCAACCTCAGTGGCCGAAAGCAGCGATTTATAATGATCTCGCGGTGCTGTGGATCGATCCCTCACCTGAGCGCAGTCACCGGAGGTCTCACGCTTGCACTCAGACTGCAGCGGGGCCGGAGGTCCTGGGAGACCAGCCTCAGGACAGTGGGTGCCAGCTGTCAGCTGAGTTCCCAGGAGGGATGCTCCCCAAAGGGACACCCAAGAGTGACAGAAACTGTTTCCTGTGACCCAGCTCAGCCACAGCCCTCCCAGAGCATTGCTTTCACCACATTTTAGTGGTCAAAATCGGGTCAGAGGACCAGCGCAGATTCAAGAGAAAGGACCACAAAAGGACATCCACGCTGGAGGCGGGGTTCATTGTGGGCATCTTAGGGTACCGACTGGTTGCCACAAGACAGTCCAAGACGACTGAATTGTGCCAGAGTTATTACCCTTTATAGCAGGAGAATGAACAATTACTTTCGTTCTAAAATTCTAGGCTTAAGCCAAGACCGGTTTGGCTCAGTGGATAGAGTGTCGGCCTGCGGACTGAAAGGTCCCAGGTTCGATCCTGGTCGGGGGCATGTACCTTGCTTGCGGGCACATCTCCACTGTGGGACGTGCAGGAGGCTGATCGATGTCTCTCTCTCATTGATGTTTCTGACTTTCTATTACTCCCCCTTTCTCTCTGTAAAAAATCAATAAAAATAATAAAAAAAATTCTAGGCTTAAGATAAACATCTAGATTTCTACTAGTATTCAAAATAGAAAATCCAGCCGAGTCTATTCAAATGCTGTCTTTCTTGTGTTTAGTTTACATGGGACATGAAAGTCCTCTCTCATGACTTCCGTCTGTATTCAGTTTCTGTTCAGGAGGAAGTGCCCACTTTGCAGGAACGGTGTGTTTACTGTCACAGGCGGGCAGAGCCCTGCCCTGTGAATGCCTGTGTTGCTGCCCTTGCTGGTCACCGGGTGGTTGGTACCGGCCAGGTCTGGTCTTTGGGCTGAGAGCATGGAGGGCTATGTTACCCTGTGCTGTGACTGGCCGGGTGTTCAACCTGACGCCGGCGTCCCCGGTTCTGTGCGAGAGGTTAGGGGCTGCATTCCACTTGGAGGCGGAGCTTGGAGATGCTCGGAAGTGGCATTTATACAGCATCACGCCGCCTCCCTCTGATTGATGTATGTGCCATGGCTAGAGATGTGCTGGAGGAAATCTGATGGGTGGGGGAGGGTGGGGAGGGCTTTAGCTCAAGCTCCCCTTGGGGGTGCTGTTGCACTATAAACGTCCAAACGAAGCATCTTCTAGGTCAGTGGTTCTCAACCTTCCTAATGCTACGTCCCTTTAATGCAGTTCCTCATGTTGTGGTGGCCCCCACCCATAACGAAAATAATTTTATGGCTGGGGGTCACCACAGCATGAGGAACTGCGTTAAAGGGACGTGGCATTAGGAAGGCTGAGAACCACTGTTTTAGGTGCCCTCCCGCTTTTTCAGCAAACTTTGTGTCGCATACCGAAGGTGCGCCAGGCCCTGTGCTCGGCTTAGGGGAACTGATAAGACGCCGTTTGTGTCTCATAGTTTAATCCTGACTGTTCGCTTTTCTGGCATTCATTCAAAAGAAGAAAAAAATACCTCATTGAGTTCAAGCCAGTCTCGCAGCTGCCTGTAAACACCCCGAGGGTATGGGAGTGAGTGTGTGTATCAGATGAGAAAACTCCGTCCGTGTGGTTGACATGGTTATGTGGAAACAGAGACTCTCAAACTTTGCCAATGGGAGTAAAATCAGTACAAGTCCCGTAAAGAACAATGTGGCAATGCTCGTATCCATCCAAATTCCAAATCCATGACCCAGCAGTCATACCTGCATTTGTGCAAAACGACAATGTGCCGGTTTATTTTGGCAGTGTTTTTTAATAAAAGCAAATAGTTATTAGGAACAACTCGAGTATCTATCCGTAGACTTATTGAAATAAACATGATATACATCCAATGGACAGAGTGCAACTGTAAAAAAGAGTAAGGGTATAGAAGGCTCTTTAAGATATTTATATGAAGAAAGCAAGGCACCCAATAGTATGTGTAATATCTCAGTAGTGTAAGTAAGGGGATAAATATATGTTTGCATTTGTCCTTATTTACACATAAAACTATGATAAGAAAAGCACACAAAAGTGATACAAGAGGTTAAGGCGTGAGAGGAAAGCAAGAATTTCCACTGGACCGCATATGCTTCTCTCTGATGATCAGTGAGCACCAAAGGGTCAGGGATCTTTATCGTTCATGAATGTATCCCAGGTACCTATAGCCATTTCTGTACAAAAAATATTTGTAGCACTAGCCGATTTTAGCTCAGTAGATAGGGCGTTGGCCTACGAACTGAAAGGTCACAGGTTCGATTCCAGTCAAGGGCATATGCCTGGGTTGCGGCCTCGATCCCAGTATGGGGTGTGCAGGAGGCAGCCAATCAAGGATTCACTCTTATTGGTGATGTTTCTATCTCCCTCTCCCTTCCTCTCTGAAATGAATAAAAACATTTAAAAAGTTTGTAGAATAAATGATTATGCAGAAATGATTTCGTTAGAAACCTAAGCAACACAGTTTCATTAGAGAAAATATATACAAGCTTGAAGACAACCATAGTGCCCACTTGAGTAATCCTTTGAGTAATGCCTTGGTATATATATTTCCAGGTGGTTTTCTATTCAGATGCATGTGTATATGTTTCAGTAAGAATAGTCTATAGCAGTGGTCGGCAAACTGTGGCTCGCAGGCCACATGCAGCTCTCGAGCTGCTGTTTGCCGCTCTATTGACTAATGAGTTTGCCAACCACTAGTCTATAGCATATATAGAATTTTTTAAGCTGTGTGTGTGTGTGTGTGTGTGTCCTATATTGAGAGCTATTTCTATAAAGGTGGTTTCAGAAAGTCATTTAACTTATTTAATAAAATTGATAAAGTCATGTATTTAGACATATAAGTTGTTTGCACATATGCATATGTACATACACACAGAGCTCTGGAAAGAAAATTCTGTGCATGCATGAGACAGTGTATGGTTAGTAGTCATACTGAGTGAAATTCAGCCTTTTGCTAGCTGTGTGAACTTGGATGGGTTACCTAAACGTTCCTCATCTATAAAATGTGGATATTTAGACAGTAGTTCCTGTTTTGTAGGTTTATTGTGAGGATTAAATCAGTAAAACCATGAAAGTCATTTAGAACAGTGTTTGCCACATTTAAGTGTTAACCAACCGCCTCTGTCCATGGATGGAGCATTGAAGAAAATGGCAGCCTGGTTCTGAGTGACTGTTACTGTTACTGTTCCTTATTTGGGAGCCTCAAAACCCTCCACAAGCATTTGCGTGTAGCCTGTCCTTTTGGTGCTGTCCTCTGCTCCCTGGCTCTCGGTCAGGAGACCCCGTGGGTAATGGGTTTGGGAAAATTTAGCACGAGGACGAGCCGCATGAGCAGCTGCAGGGGGGTTCCTCTCCGCAAGGAGGCAGGCAGGGGTGTGTGCTTCTTTCTGAGCGGGGCAGTCGGTCCGCTTTCTGGAAGAGCAGCGTCAGAGCGGGTGATGGGTACCCCTTGGTTCTTCTGGCCAAGTGATGTCAGCAAAGCGCAGACCCGAGTACCTGGTGTGTGGGCCTGTTCATTCGCACCAGAGGCAGGAGTTCCTCATGCTAGCCCTTCTGTAGTTGCCTTTTGGGACCGTCAGTTCCCAGTTTCCTGTTTACTTACGTTATTTTTTAAAAGGCTTTCTTTTCACTTCTCATTCATTGCCAATTAACTCAGGATTCCTTCCTGCCTGTTTCTGAATAAGCTGTCTTCTCTGCATGTTGTTTTCCTTAAAGTGGGTACACTGGACCACACTGAAGCAGAGAAATGCTAATGGCATAACTGAGAATGGCTGCTTAGGTAATTTTTGCATTTACATATTAATGGGTATTTCTCAGGCCACTCTAATGTATGGTAAAGGGGGAACCGCAAGTCCTTTCTGGTAGATTTTAAGGAAGCTTTTAAAATTTAGATTATCTAAACGTGACACCTAAAATGTGAGTAAAACATTCCAGAAAAAAAGAAGTAATTAAATTAAAAGTCTTTTACACGTTGTATTCCTTATATATCTAGAAATCAAATAGCTTGTGTTAAAATGAAGGTTGGTAGCTTAAAGTTAGTTTGCAGAAGTTGTCAATTTCTTATGAAGGGAAAAGGACTGTGAAGATTTCCTCGTATTATCCTATATAATAAAACCTTAATATGCAAGTCGACCAAATGGTGGAATGACCGCTCGCTGTGATGCACACTGACCACCAGGGGGCAGATGCTAAACACAGGACCTGTGCTCCCCCTGATGGTCAGTGCATCCCCACAAGGGAGCACTGCTCTGCCAGAAGCCTGGTTCATACTGGTGAGCGCAGTGGCGGTGGCAGGACCCATTAGGGGATGTCCAGCTGCCAGCAGAGAGTGGGCCTAAGCCGGCAGGCGGACATCCCCCACGGGGTCCTGGACTGTGACAGGGCACAGGCCAGGCTAAGGCCCCGCCCCAGTGCACAAATGTGGTATACCGGGCTGCTAGAGTGTTAATACGAAAAGGGCTGTTTTGTGGTAATTTCAAAATTTGAGCATTTTTCCAAGCCATAAGTAATTGTTTTCTTTCACAGTGATATAGTACATACTTGAAATTGTGCTTTTCTTACCAAACCATTTGCACCTATTTTGCTCATGTATGTTGACCTTATTGTGTTCCATAAGGGATTACTAACCCTGACTGGTCTGGACATTGGTAGTAATATAATCTTATTCCCTTTTTTTAGCTTTTCATATAGTTCGGTCATAAAATAAGTGTTATGAAGTTTGAGGCAACATATGATTTCTCTGTTGCAACTGAAAAAGTGAACATAAGCTTTATTAACCTGAAACTAATAAGAAATAATGTTGAATATAAACTGTAATTGAAAAGTAAAATAAAAGTAAATAAATAAATAAATGAAAGAAGAAAGAAGGGAAGAAAGGAAAATAAACCTTATTACAGTTTTTTTATCATTACACATGTATAAAAAGTGTTCATAGCTTAATATTTATTATGGTTAATAATATTATTTTAATACAAATTAAAACCTCAATCAAACACAGACCATTTGTCTTAGTAAGAACTCTTCTCAGTGCAGAGTTCTTTGTGTATGACTGTCCTAACCACAATAAGAAAGTTTCATCTTCCTGTCTTTTATCATTACACATGTATGAAAAGTGTTCATGGCTTAATATTTCACTTTAGCCTCTGTTATTCTTTAGGTGTTGATAATAATAAGGATTTCATCAAGTTATCAGCAAAATTTAGGCTCAACTGGGAGTCACTGAAAACCCTAGTAGTTTAAAGGAGAAAGAACTGTCATTTTTGTCCAAGTAAAAGCCCATTGCACGCCTTGAAGGGCTGAGAACGAGGCTGTGTTCCAGGAAGTCTGCATGAGTTTCCTTCAGCTGCTGTAACAAGTGTCTATAGACGTAACTGCCCCAAACAACACCTAAAGTACATCAGCTCACAGTTTTGTGGTCAGAAATCTGGTGAGGTTCAGGTGGTTTCCCTGCTCTAGGCGTCACAGGTCCAAACTCAAGTTGTTGACCTGCTGGACTCTTGTCAGGACACTCTGGAAAGAATCTTCTCCCAGGTTCCTGGTTGTGGCTGAGTCTAGTTCCGTGTGCTGGTAGGATTTAGGTCCCTGAGGCCGGGGCACACAGCCGGGGGCTGCTCTTAGCTCCTAAAAGCCTCTCTCTCCTCCTGGCACATGGGTTCCTACATCTCAGAGCCCAGTGGCACATCAGGGGCCTGGAATCTCTCCGATTTAGTCATTTGCCACTTATCTCTGACTCCGGCCAGAGCAAGTTCTCTCTCTGAAGGGCTCATGTGATTAGATGGTGCCAATCTGGGTAGTTGAGGACAATCTCCCTATTTTACTAATCACATCTTCAAATTCCCTTTTGACGTTAACGTTTTCACGGGTTGCAGGCATTAGGGCGTGGGCACTTTGGGATAAACCCCTTTCACTGCGCCTCCACGATCTTCCCTGTTAAGGTCACCGTCAGCATCCGAGGTCAAGCCACAGGACTGAGGAGGAAATAAGAATAAAAGGCGAGGCAAGGCACCCAGTGGCTCTTAGGGAGGTTTCCAGAGGCTGCCAAGGGATGCTTAACCCTAGTAAGTGAGGACTGAGTCCCGGGCCCGCATTTAGCAGCGCTGGAAGCTGAGAAATGTCGTTTTTAGTCACCAGGGTCATGTGTCCTGTGAAAATCTGTTGGTATGGAAATAGATCACTGGCACAGCCAACAGCCCCTGCCCCACCAAGTGCATTTTTTCTAATCATTGGAAAACAAGAAACCAAGGTGGATTACAGTAGTACAACTGCCGTCATGTGGCGCGGACCAGCACTGGTTTCTCAGGCAAATTAAAGGCACTTAGGGGCAGATTGAAGAGAAATCCTTAAATAAGCAGTGTAACTGGACTCCAGCGCACACATGTCTGCATCTCGAGAGCTTCCAGCCTTGATGTGTGCTATTCTTGTGTACCTGGCACGGTCCTTTTACAGACTAGATTCTGGTAAGTATTTTTGGAATGAATTAAAATATCATTAATGTGGTATTTGGAGTAAGGTCAGCTATTTCATAAAGCTATTTAAACATCAACTTTGCCGTGAAAGGTGTATTCTTGGATATTGTATTGAATCTGAACTAGAGACTAGTTTTTGTATTATACGGGCATTTAATTCCTACAACATCTAAATGTTTTATCTACTGAAAGAAAGTGAAAATGCAGTTTCGGAATAAGAAATTCATCTTCAGCTCAGTGGACTTCCTATGTGGTCCACTGTAATATGAGACCAAGTGGTACATTGTACGAAGTACTATAGGAAGGTGGGAGGGGGCGTAATTCTAACTTAGAATAAAACGGAGGCCTATATGAAGTACATGGCATTTAATCAACATCTTAAAGGATGAATAACATTTCAACAGGTAGAGGTAGGGGAATAGGGACATCACAGTGTCACTGAAAAACATCAGCGGGCTGGCAAGGAGGAAGAATTTGGAAAAGAAGGCAGAACTGCCTGTGCTAGAAGCTTCGCTCTTCTGTACCAGGGAGCGTTTACCTCTGAAGTTTTCTGCTCCGCAGCCTCGGTCCTTTCCTCTTAGCAGAAGTAAAACCAGATACAGACACGGTCAGTTCTAGGTGTGGCCTCTTCAAGACTCTGCGCTAGGTCCTTCCGGTGCCTGTCCCTTCTGAACATGCTCGTCCCGGTGAGACATTTTCAGGGCTGCTGAGGTCATCGGAGTTGCATCTGCCCTGCCACCAACTCAAAGGACAGATACAAATAGATGCACCCCGCCCCGCTCTTCTGCAAAACGGCCTGCGCTGCGAATAAATAAAGGGTGTGGCGGCCATTTCCTGCGTTTCAGCGTCTCACAAAGAGCAGGGTGACTGCAGCTGCGTCCCCCTGACCCTGGGGAGGGACTCATAGCGGAAGCCGCTCAGTGTGGCCGCGGGCCTCTGGAGGCGCCACAGGAGAGAGCGGGGAAGCATTCATAGGCCCCTCCCGAGTCGAAGGTTCTAGGACTCTGCGTTTTGTTGGGTTCTCCTGTGGGTCCCTCAAGCCTTCACCCTCCTCCCCAAGCAGCTCCACCCAGCTGTTTCCGGTTCTGCATGTTGCACTTTCCCATCAGACTTCATTTGAAGAACAGATTTCACTACTTTAAATACATGCATCCATATGTGCCAACACGAATAGATAACCAAAGTGAGAATTAGAACACACGTCTCTAATGATGACATAGGTTGATCTTCGTGTTTCTTGAGCTTCTCAGAAGGCAGTGTATTATTCGAAGGGTTTACATCTGAAAGATGGGCATCGTACGTAAGAATCAGCATTATTTCAGTCTCATTAGTGAAGTCGGTTTTTAAAAACAAATTGAGAGGTTCATTTGGTTATTTCAGCTGTGCGTTCTCTTATACAGCAGTGTCCTTTCTCTGCCGTTAACCCGTGGTCTGAAAATACAAAATGGGAAATTTCAGGAATAAACAATTCCTGTTTTAAATGGCCTGCCATTCTCAGTGGCGTGATGAAGTCTCGCACTGTCCTGCTCCGTTACACCCGGGACACGAATCATCCCTCTGTCCAGCATAGCCACACTGTGTATGGTGCCTGCCCGTGAGTCACCTAGGAGCTGCATCACGTACAAAACCGCTTACCTTGTTCACCTCCCTTCCTCTTATCGTGAACAATAAGATACTTTGAGAGAGAAACCACATTCATATAGCTTTTATTATAGTGTTAGGAGTATTCTACTTTATTGTTGTTAATAGTAAAACTTATGCTTAAAACTTTTACTGTGGCTAACTTATAAATTTAACTTTACCATAGGAGTGTACATATAGAAAAAATACTGTACGTAGGGTTCAATACTACTCGCAATTTCAGGCGTCTCCTAGGGATCTTGGAACAGAAGATGGGGAACTACTATATTTGAAATGTATAAACGTTCTTTTGCCTTATGTGGATGTCTACTTGTAGGTATTGAGTTGTTCAACTTGATTCCGTTATTTCTCTATTGTTCTCTGCCTTCTACAGAATTGTATCTAACAAACAGAATGTAGATTCTTATGGCGACAATCTGTTTTATTAATTAGAAGGCGTATGTCTCAGGCTCCCAAACCAAGTATAATGAGGGTTTTGAATTAAATATTTAGTGTTTCATTGACTATTTCCTCCAACTTCCATTAAGACCTCTAGAACTAATGCGGCGCTAATAAGCCTTTTGTTTGTTTTGGGCCCGGACACATATCGATGTGGAAAGAGCTACTGGCGCAGGGCTTGGGGCGTGGTAAACTTCTCTTGATAACTTATCTTCACTTCCCTGAGGTTTATTTTGGGTGGGAAGTCGTGTTTCTGTCACAGCAGGAAACACTTGGTTTTGTTCCCTTGTGTCTGGCGGTGGTACTGTTTTGAGGGTAGTAAGAAATTTTTGATGGTAAAGTGTAAAAGTGTGCAGAGATGATAAAGGGCTTTATATTAGCGGTCCTTACTAAGACAAATGGTCTGTGTGTGAAAAGGATGCATAGAATTAAATGTAGACTTTTAATCTCATTTTCTTCTTCCCTTGAATACAGTTGGCTTATTTGAGTAGCGCAGGCTAATGTTTCACCAGAGGCGAGTTAAGGGTTTTGTTTTATTATATACAGAACATTTCCCTTCTCGGCGTAGTTCTTTGGATTGACAAACACGTGTGCTTGTGTGTGACCATCGTCACCACAACAAGGAAGTTTCATCTCCCTGAAGAGCCCCCTGCACCCCCATAGTCGCCCCCTTTCAGCCATCCGAGCCCCAGTTCTTTTCTTTTCCAGATGGTCACATAGGTGAAATCATATGATACGTGGTCTTTTGAGCCTAGAAATTGATTCATGTTGTGTGCGTATGGTTCATTTTTATTACGGAGTGGTAGTCCATTGTTTAGATACCACAGTTTATCCATTTACCACTTGAAGAGCATTCGAATTGTTTTCATTTAGGGGCAGTTGTGCATAAAACGGCTGTACTTATCTGTATAGCAAATCTTACGAGCCATAACTTTTCATTTCTCTTGGGTAAATGTCTAGAACAGTGGTCGGCAAACTGCGGCTCGCGAGCCACTCTGTTGACTAATGAGTTTGCCGACCACTGGTCTAGAAGTGTAGTGATTTGGAGTCATATGCTCACCTCTTCCAGAGGGACTGTCAGCATTTTGCATCCCCAGAGTTCTTGGTATTCTGCATCCATAACAGTTAGTATTGTCCTTTTGTAAAAGCCATTCTAATAGACACGTAGTGGTATCTCATTGAGCTTTTAATTGGTATTTCCCTGATTACTAGTACTTGTGAGGATCTTTTCGTCTGCTCTTTTGCCATCCATATAAGTTCTTTGGTGAAATATCTATTTATACCATTTGTCCTTACATTGGATTGTTTGTTTTTGACTTTTGAGAGTTCTTTATGTATTTTGGATACAAGTCCTTTTGCAGGTATGTGTCTTGCAAAGCCAGTTGGGGACTTGTCTTTGTAACATTATCTTTCAGAGAGCAGAAATCTTTTATTTGGGGGCAGACCACTGTATCCATTTTTTTCTTTTCTGAATGATGCTTTTGATATCTACTTAAGAACTCTTTGCCTAACCCAAAGCCACAAAAATCTCCTTCTATGTTTTCTTCTAGAAGTTTTATAGTTTTAGACTTTACCATTAGGCCTGTAATTCATTCTGAGTTACTTTTTGTGTGGTATAAAGTATGAATCAGTGTTCATTTCTTTTGTACATGGATATGTAATTATTTTAGCAACATTTGTCAAAAAGATTATCCATTCTCCATTGAATTTGGCTGTGGTAGCCACACTGGTGGTTGACTTTTTAAAAAAGAATTTAATCGAAAGAGCAATGATGAAACTGGAAAACATTTGAACTCCTTGCCTCCTTTGTCGAGAGATTGACCTAATCCTCATCTGTACCGAACTTTGTAAAACTCTCCCCTCGGGTTGTACCCCGAGCTTCGGCCAGTCACTGGAAGGGAAGGGACATGAGCATCCTTGTCCTACGCCACCGTCTCTCCTCCAGATCCGGCTCCGATGGTGGTCTGTCTGGCGATGGTTACCATCTGAAACATAGAAGCCACAACTGCAAATGATTAAAGCCACATTTTTACCTTTATAAATCAATTTAATGTTTCAATAATAAATTACAGACATCAAAGCGGTTCTTTAGTGAAAAACGATGCTGCAAACAGCCAGAATCACTTGGATTTAAAAGAAGTCAGCACCTAGACACAGTTGAAGTGTGAAGGAAAAATTGCTCTCTTTTTTCTGGAAGATAAAAATTTGTGCAGCAGATTTTGATTATACCACGTGTACAGTAAGTCCTCACTTAACATTGTGGAAAGGTTCTGTGGCTTTAAGCAAAAACTGCGTGTCCTGAAACCAGGTTTACCATAGGCTGATTGATACAAATAAGAGTTAAGTTCATCTCATCAACATTATAACACAGAACATTGAATGAAGGAGCATTATTTTTCAAGTATCTGCTGTGTAAGTCTTGACATTTTAGAGATGATTAGGGCCCTTGGTTCCTTTATTTAAGTTACTAGAGGCCTAGTGCACAGAATTCGTGTGCGGGTGCAGTCCCTAGGCCTGGCCAGCGATCAGAGCACGAGCGTCTGGCGTGGAAGGGCAGGTCCCAGCTGACCTCGGGGCCCTGGGCAGCACCTGGTCCCCCTCTGCCTGAGTCATTGGCCCCCTGGCACTGCCACTGCCGCTGGTTGTTGTCTATGGGGCGATTGGCGGGACAATTGGGCCCCCACCCGGCTCTCTTAGCTGGTCACCATCTGTGGGGCAATTGGCTGGGCGATCAGCGCCCACTCACACCCGCCTTGACCTGGCGCTGCCCGCTCACCTGCTCCCCATCCTGCCGCTCATGGAGCCCACCGGGGCCGGAGCACCTCCACTGCCGCCCGCTGCCAGTGCCACGTTACCGATGTCCACCAGATTCCGTGCGGCCCCTGGGTGGTCAGTGCACGTCATAGCGAGCAGTCGAACTCCCGGTCGAGGGGACAATTTGCATATTAGGCTTTTATTATATAGGATAGTTACATCACAAGTTCTTGGAAGCTACAGAAGTGTTCTAAGAAGACATCAAGAATACTAAAAAGCTATAGTTTGGATGTGAAGGAACATTTTTGGAAAATCTGCTTCTGATTCTGCTTTGTTCTAATACCCTTCTTCATGAGAACCATCGAGCCAGAGAGTATAGCAGAGTATTTTTAGCTATTCTTCCAGTTCCTCTTTCAGGCCTCAGCTTAGCCGTCACTTCCTCTGAGACCCTTTTTCCTGTCTTCTCATCTAGGTTTGAGTCTCCCCTCTCCATCCCCCCACCCTCTGCTATGCCTTCATGGCATTTTTAACAGTATGCTGTGCCCTTACTAACTCTTTCTTCTCTCCCGTCAGACCAGACCGTCCTGGGCTTCTGAGCAGGGACCCAGGTCATAGACAAGTAAACAGAAGACACAGGGACTAATAAGTGGAAGGAGACCTGAGAGGTGATGGGGACAGGAAGCTTCTCGAAGCTGCTGGCTGCCCACAGCAGTCTTCTTGAAGGAGGTGTGAGGTACCGCAGGTCATTTGCTTCTAGGGACAGAGTATTGTTTTGTCATATAAATTAGAACGGATTCAGAGTTCACTGTGAACTCCGCTTTCATTCTCCTGCGGCCTGGATGCTCTCTACATTGGGAAGGAGCAGACAGCTGAGCCAGCTCCTGAGGAGCGGCACACAGGAGCCCGCTAAGAAAGTGCTGCATCTGTTGGCTAGTGTCCGGTGGCAGGAAAGCGGTTGAGAACCGCTAGCTGATGTTTAAGTTCTCTTCCTTTTATGAGTCTTTCACGTTAAGTGATGATGGTATTGAAACAAGCAGGAAGGCCCGTCCATGCTGTGCTCAGCTGCCAGCCCAGCGCCTCCCCATCATCCAGTCCGAGCGCCACGGAGCCCACAGGGAAGGCGTCCAGCGTCAGAATGATCGCGCCACATCATGTTCGCGTCACTTCCAATTGAGCAGACACGTCTTCCCACTTCATCACTTCCTCGAGCTGCGGTAATAAAGCACCACAGCCCGGGAGCTGAAAGCAGTGGAAACACGGGCAGGCGGGCCAAACCCACGATGTGGCGAAGCCCCGCCGCCTCTGGAACCCGCGGAGGAGAGCGTTCCCGCCCTCGCTCAGTCCCGGGGGGGGGGGGGGGGGGG
>PVJN01003561.1:0-45508 GCA_004026805.1 Lasiurus borealis | reverse complement strand
AATTATGTCTGCACATCCCATCTCTATGTAAGATGGTATCAGAAGTGCTGTGGGTTAGGACTTCCACATATCTTTTGGGGTGATCCAATTCCTACTTAATATCCTTCTCCTGATACTTAATTGTCCATACAACTCCCTTCTGTCTCTATTGTTATACTTCCTGTTGTCATAGATTTATTATATTGTCAATTAGTAAATATATGGAATTATGATAAGATACGTTGTTTTCTTATCACTTAGTATTTAGTGTGCTTATATCTTAAATCTTCAACTACATTATAAACTGCTTGATGGGAAACCATTAGGGGCCTGGTGCACAAAATTTGTGCACTCCGGGGGCGGCGTTGACCCTCAGCCCAGCTTGTGTCCTCTCACAGCCCAGGAGCCCTCGGCTGATGTTCAACTGACAGCTGAGGCCGCTCCCCGTGGCTTCTGGCGCACTGACTACCAGGGAGCAGCTCCTGCATTAAGCGTCTGCCCCCTGGTGGTCAGTGCACGTCTCAGCAACCGGTCGTTCCGCAGTTTGATCGATTTGCATATTAGCCTTTTATTATATAGGACACCAGATAAAGATGGGAGAGCCAGAGAACTAATAGCTGTGTATTCGGGTGCTAGATAAATAAGCAGTGTCCCTTTCATCCTGATACAGGTCTTCCTCGTACCCTGTTTTCTCCTTCTGTGAATGGCCACAAAAACGGCACTTGGGCTTGTCTGTCTTTCTGCAGTAAACTCCTCCCCTGCTCCCTTCTTTCGCGAGGCACCTCCTTCTAGAGGTTGCGGATTGTTGCTGTTTTGGATCCAAAATAAAGTAACTCATAGAATGAATGAAGTGATAGCTGGTAGAGGCCGTCAGACCCATTTCGGGGCGGTTAGTTTGAGGTTAATCTTGGGGTTCCAGTTTTCCGTTCCTTGGAAAGAAAATAAGGAAGTTTTTGTTCGGTTGGAGCGGCTGAGGTGATTCAGACGATTGAATCTTGTGTGCTTTCGCAAAGCAGACAAATCGTGGGGCTCTTTTAAGATTTGTAAAAAAGAGCAGTTCAGGCCTCGGAGAGAAACGATTGTGTAAGTTCCTGTTGCCAGTGATTTACAGCCTGTGCTCACTCTGAAGGAAGGAAGTAATTTTATGTTTATGGCTATGACTTTGAATCCCAGCCCAGCCTGCAGTGTGGTTGTCAGTGTGGTATAAATGCATAGAAACTCCGACAAACATGAAAACTCGTGGCGTATTGAATACGGGACGTTAATTTCTGCCGGGTTTACTCCAGTGAGTCAGTACATACTTTCCTTTCTCGATACCAGGTATGGTGCTGAGGACTAGGGTAACAAAGATAGAGATCAAGATCTGCCCTCACAGAGGCTGTGGTTGAGAGGGCAGATAGACACAAAGACGGCTGCATGTGCAACCGGTTGGCAAGTAAGCACACGACACGGGAGGACCCAGAAGGGAAGGCAGCAGATGTGCCTGCAGCGAGTGGGAGAGCCTCATGGAAGAGTCACACTTAACGAGCGGAGGAGGGGACGTTTGCCAGAAGGACCGGGAGATGAAATGAGCATCTCCAAGCAGCTGGCAGCAGGTGCAAAGACCGAGAGGCAAAAGAATGCCCGGCCTGGCCATTCCCCAGGACAGTGGTCGGCAAACTCATCCGTCAACATTTACAAATATCAACGGGACAACGATTGACATTTCTTTTGAGAACCGAAAACCAACTTCTGCGCATGGGCCACGAAGTTTCAATCGCACTGTCCGTGTGCGCCCACACGTGGAATTTTGTGGAAGAGCCACACACTCAGGGGGCCAAAGAGCTGCATGTGGCTCGCGAGCCGCCGTTTGCCGACCACTGCCCCAGGAAAAGGTGTCCTGGTGTGTCTGTCAGTCACTGAGGTGGAAAGGCTGATACTTCAGAGGGGCTGATGAAAGCACTGAGCTAGGGAGACACACTGCATCCTGGCCTGCAGCTCACAGATGCGGGGTTAGCGGGTGTCACCACACCCTGTGGGTGACAGGGTGAGGGAGCGGGCGTGTTTCAGTGTATACCCAGGCCCACCTCTGAAAATGACTCAGAGATGGTCTTCTGGTAATTTCAAAAGAGGAACACTTGCTCTTCTAATGACCTCAGTAGATCTTCAAGTCTTTGGATCGTGTCAAATATTGTGTCTTGTGTGTGTTTTTCCAGCTCTGCTGTAAAAGGATATGACATAAATATTTAATCAGTCTTAGCAGAACTGGCCCTTTTTCATGGTTCCAGATTATCTAACGTCAGTGATGTAATACCGGCGGCATGTATGTTGAGGAATCAAGACTCAGAACTCCGATTTTTCAGAAGACTTTATAATGGCTATAAATCTTTCTGTGCCTTCTTTCCAGGGGGCTTTGTAAAATATAATGACTTTAGAAGTGAGCAAGTTTTTTGATGGTCATAAAATGTGCTGAATATGCTACTTTATACCTATATATTTGTGTTTTATACCTATATATTTCCCTCACATTCAAAGTGTTTATACCCCCATATTATTCAGTGTAGATAGATGCATGTAGACTGAGCAACACTTTTGAATCTAGTATATAGTCATCATTAAGGTCCCCCAAAGACTAGATTTGTAAAAACAAGTCTCTCAGTTTCTCCAGATGATGGGGAAAAGTGAGATTTAAAATTTTAGGCTGCGTTCTCTGTTGTTGACAGCTATTTGTGTAATGAGCATGTGCTTTAGGTCTTTTTTTCCCTTCCATCAGCTCCACCTTCAGAGGGACCAATTTGGCATCCGTCTATGGGAGTCGTCATGTTAACGTGTGCCGTCAGCCCACCACTTCCCCTGGCACAAGAGGGAACATCATGACATACTGAAAGGCTTCTTGTAAAATACACATTGTAAACAAATCCAATCAAGAAATTATTTTCAAGTACATTTTCTCATGAAATTCCTGTTAGTGGTTTTTTCCTTCTAACTCTTAAGTTCATTGAAAGGAAGTGTTAGCAAGGGACTTGGAAGGCATGTCTGAAACCTTGCTTATTAGGCCAGAAGTAGAGCAGACAGCATCATGCTATTAACACACTGAACTGCAGCTTCAGGCCACATAGCATAGCTGTGCATTGCTGGGAAGCAAGCCAGCTCTGCATCGCTGCGTGGCCATGCCGGGCGTTTGCAAGCCAGTGTGTGTGATGGAGAGCCACGGCAACATTCCTTTTAAGTAGTTGCTTTGTTCAAAGTCAAAAGGTATTTTTTATACATATGCTATGTAGAAAGTGAGGCTGGTAATGTTGATATGTTTATCCAATCTATAATAACTATATATATAAAAGCCTAAGTGACCGCTTGACCGTTCGACTGGTAGCTATGATGTGCACTGACCACCAGGGGCAGACTCTCAATGCATAGACATGTAAACATGGAACAGACTGATGCATCTCAGAAGGGAGGGGAGGGCAGGAAGAGATTAACCAAAGATTTTATATGCATACTAGGGAAACAAAAATAAAAATTCATGGATTTATGCACTGGTGGCGTCCCTCAGCCTGGCCTGTGGGGATAGGGCTGAAACTGGCAGTCTGACATCCCCTGTGGGGTCCCAGATTGGGAGAGGGCACAGTCCAGGCCCAGGGACCCCACTGGTGCATGATTCCGTGCACCGCACCTCTGGTATAAATTATAACATCATCCTATATAATAAAGAGCGAATATGCTAATTAGAGCAAACAGCAGAACAGCTGTCCTAACCACCTTTGAGACAAAGCCAGGGCTGCAAGAGCCAGCCAAGGCTGCGAGGACCGGACCCCTTGCCTGAATTTCATGCATCGGGCCTCTAGTCTTTAACATAAAAGACGGTGGTACATTTAATGAGTACCGTGTAAATTTTCATCTGCTTAATCTAGTATTTTTAGGTATCTGGTATATGTTACCCTGACTGTTTACCAAACGTAAAGACTTTAATTTCCAGGTGCCTTGTTCCCTTTACTTTGGTAGTGTATGGAAATCAGTGCTTTAAACTGCTTTGTTTTCTAGAAAGCGGAAAATGAGATTTTATAAAGTAAACTATGATCAGGTCTTCAAAGGCAAGTTGATGTTTTCAGAAACATTCTTGGAAATAAAGTTTGTCCCTAAAAGAAAATGTGACTAATCCTATAGATACTATCAAACTTATATCTGATTACAACAAATATTTTAAAACCAGTAAGCAAATAATGTGACAAAAACATTGTGAAACCGTTATCTAAAATATTTGGCTTTTAAGTTTCTATTAATGTTGAGGTATTTATTGATACACTAATATCCCAAAATAAGTGGCTAATTTAGGATGAAAGTACTTTCCTGGAAGATTTTTAAATCAACAAAGGATTTCAATGAATTTTCAAGCATTATTGACAGTAAAAATTCTAATGGATTAAAATGCTATGTTACAAATCTAGGGAATTTTCTCATCCTGAATTTCTTTAATAACTGAGATAAAACAAATCACCGAAAAGTTTATAGTGTAACCTTTTATCACTACAGAGGCCCTTTCTTATTGTTGTTGCAACCTCTGCGCCTTTCTAGATCTGGCACTTGGCTATTAGGTCATTTCATCGCTTCTGAGCGAATACGGGATTGTTCCGCTCAATGTATTTTCCAGCGCTGGGGCCAGTCCGTTAATCCTTTATACTGGAGATTCCCGGGATCTTCACTGCTGGCAGGAGAGTTAGCTCCAGGAAAAATGGCTCCGGCTGCCAGTGAGGGAAGTGATTCAAGGGTTGTGCTCCCACCAGAGTGTGTAGTTTCCTGACGCTCATCCCAGCTTTCCCTGTGCTTATTTTCTTGGACAGCACACACTTGGGGTAGCCACACTGTACTGGAACTTTTAGGCTGGGTAAAACTGTGCGTGAGAGCTATTTTATAAACTTTTTGGTTTGCACAAATCCCTCCTGGAAACTTAATGATATTTAATGCATGTACATGAGCAGCGAATCAGTGGAATTAAAGTTAAGTCTTATATCTGGGGTTGTGTTTTCATGAATGATATTTTTTGAAGTTTCTAACCAAAAAGACTCTGGGTCAGTGATGACTTGAACATGGCTAAATCCAGTGGTCATTTTCCATCTTACTTGCCCTCTTTATTGTATTTCATACCGTTAACTAGTGTTTCCTCAAAGCAATCTCCTCTTGGTTTCTTCTTTTATTTATTTTTTGGCCACTCCTCAAAATGCTCTGCAGATTTATCTAGATTTTTATGCAACTATTAAGTGCTGGTCTCTCTCAAGGTGACCCCTGGATTCCTTTCCTTCTCTCCTCCTTCTGTGGGTGATCTCAGCCAACATACATCTCCAGGCCAGACCCATCCTCAGTCCCTTTGCCCAGTCACATGCTGGATAATCATCTTTTGAGTTTCTTAGAATCATCCCAAAGTCAACATGTCCAAAATGCAAAACTTGCCCTTCCCAGCCCTCCCCACTGCTCTTTCTAGTTCCCTGCCTCAGTGAATGACATCACCTTGTATGCAAGCCAGAACCTGAGAATCAATTCATACGTCTGTTCTTCTTCCAATATCATGCGCCGTTCTTGTGACAGCCTTATGTGTTTTACTAACACGCGGTTAAACTCCTCCTGATGACTTTTTCTCAGAGTCTTCTTGGCTCTTTTACTTGTTTCTTCTTCTACATAGGAGCCCAACACTTGCACTACATGAAGCTGGGGCAGAGGGATAATATGAATGGGCTTAGGGGCGCTCTGAGGATCTTGAGATTTTATATAAAATTTTGTGTGTATATGACTCGGTACATTTTTCTGAAGGAGATCCATATCTTTTATTAGTGTTTAAATTAGACACTTAAAATAAAAGAAATCTAGAACCACTTGAAGAGAGTTACATTTTCAAAATCAAACATTCCTATTGGGACTTTGAATCTTTGGAGGATATCTTGACTTTTCATCCAAAAACATGCTGGTATCTCTCCATTTATTCAACGCTTCTTTTATGCCCAATTGTAAATCTTTATAATTTTCTTCACATTGGTTCTACACACTTATTATTAATTTAATTTCTTGATGTTTTATATCAACCAGTGAATCTGGTAACAAGCTTTTTCTAAAAAAAAAAAAATAAAACAGGAAGATTGGAAAGAGCTACATGGAATATTTTAGATAGTCCATAAATTTAACCTGCTCATCCTAATCTCATGGTTTTCTTTTCTTTTTTTTTTTTTTAAGTTCGTTAAGCACATACATAAGGAAATAAATTAGTAAAAAGTTGCTCTGGAAATGTAATTTTATCATCAAAGTGCTGTAAACTACAGTATTAGGAAGCCTGACTCTGGGGTTGTTGTTTTTAAGCGTCGTTCTTTGCTTGTGGTTTTTTGGATGTTTGACAGAATTAAATGTTGTTCTAGGAAAGAACATTTTCATACTTTACTTTGGTGAAGCATGACCAGATCAAGTAACATTTCAGAGCCATCCATTGCACAATCTCGGGCATTTCCATGTAAAAAGGGTACCGAAGAGATTTTCTTTTTTATAAAAATGCAACTCTTAAGTAACAGTGACTGTTTTTTATGGGCGAACTCCAGACCACATTTGCTTACTTCCCACGCTGTAGCTTTTCTGATATCTTGAGCTTTCAGTAGAGAGATCAGAATGACAGTTCACATTTTCTTTATGTTTTAGATGAAAATTAAACGAGTTTTTGAGGTTTTTATATTGTACTTTTTTAAAAAACTTTTATCTTGAGATTGTAGATTTATAAGAATAGTGTAAAGATTTTTTACTTACCATATTTGCTTACCAAATGCTATTTTTTTAAATATATTTTATTGATTTTTCACAGAGAGGAAGGGAAAGGGATAGAAAGTCAGAAACATCGATGAGAGAGAGACATCGATCAGCCGTCTCCTGCACGCCCCACACTGGAGATGTGCCCTCAAGCAAGGTACATGCCCCCGACCAGAATCGAACCTGGGACCTTTTAGTTCGCAGGCCGATACTCTATCCACTGAGCCAAACCAGTCTCGGTCCAAATGCTATTTTTTGAAACATTTGAGAATAAGTTGATAGACATGCTGTACCTTTAACCATCAAGAACTTGAGTGTGTACTTCTTAAAAACAGGGACATTTATCATAATCACGAAATTAACAGAGAAAGTGCTATTGACTAACGTGCAGGCGCTCCATGTTGTCATTTGCCCCCCTCACTTTTTTCCCAGGGAAAATGCCTTTTCCCACCACCGCCACCTCCCCCGAGGCTGGGTCCCAGCCCAGGATCACACATGACATTGAGTTTCCTCTTTGTCTCCTTCAGTCCAAACAGCCCTCAGTCTTGGTCTTTCAGAATATGGAGAGCACAGAGCGGTTGGCTGGTTGGTTGGCTGGTTGAGTGGGTGGTTGGTTGGTTGGCTGGTTGGTTGGTTGGCTGGTTGGTAAAATGCCCTCAACTTGGATTCATTGGATGAGTCCTCAGGATTAGAGCGAAGGTCTGCCGTGCTCAGATCAGGAGGCACGTGATGTCCGCTTTGCCATTGGAACTGTTAACTGTGAGCGTTTGTGTAAGATGCTGGTCACTCACATTTTTAAATAACACAGTTCTCATGTTTTCTTAAGTTTTGTTTTCCTTTGGAGGACTCCAGGACTCATGTAAAAGACCTATTTATAGAGTTAGGAAGCCTCGGGCCTGAGCATGGACAGAATTGGTGGTAGACAGGAGAGGCAGCATGTCACTTATTATCTTTATTTTGCAATGTGACTGTTTTTTATAGGGACATTGTGAGCCCTGATTTTAATGACCGCAGCAGACTATGGGGTCAGAAAAATAACTGTCATAAATGGGAAAGTGTTTTTTTCAAATTTCTTCATATATTTATGGCTGAAAAGCATAACAAAAATTTCTTAGTGATTTTTTTTTTTTACTGTCCTAGTGGTTTTGCCCCTTCTAGAATGTTCAGTCATACAGTATGTAGCCTTTCAGATCGGCTCCATTCCCCAGCAAGACGCAGTTAAGGTTCCTCCGTGTCCTTTCATGGCTTGGTAGCTCATTTCTTTTTAGCTTGGAATAACTCTCCACTGTGGGGGTGTACCCCCCCCCCTTTATTTACCCAGTCACATACTGAAGGACATGTTGGCTCCTTATTGCTCGTCAATTATAAATAAAGCTGCTGTCCACGTTCATGTGCAGGTTTCTATGTCCACATACATGTTCAGCTCATTGGGGTCAATACCACGGAGCGTGACTGCGGGGTCATACGGTGGGAGTGTTTTAGTTTTGTCAGGAAGCCAGAACTCTTCCAGCGTGGCTGTGCCGCTTCGCATCTCTCCCCCCACCCTCACCCCCCCACCATCACCCCCGTCTTGCTCAACAGCCTCGCCTGCGCCGGGTGTTGGCAGTGCCCCCGATGCCGGCCATTCGGACGGGCGTGCAGCGCTGTCTCATGCTGTTTTCACTTGTCTTTCCTTCACGCGTGATGTGGAGCATCTTTCCATACGCTTATTTGCCATCCCGTGTGCCTTCTTTGGTGAGGTGTCTGGGTAGGTCTTTTGCCCAATTTTTAATTTTGTTGGTCCTTTTCTTTCTTGTTTTCTCTTTTATATCCTCTTTTAACAGCTGTTTGTTTATTTATTTCCCCCCCCTTTGGGCACCAGCTAGTGAAAACGCACAGAGCTTTGCGGACATGGAGAATGATGTATTTCTTAAAGGAAAACGCCTCTCTCTGTCTCTCCTTTTGCCTGTCTTTCAGTTACACCTGCCGCCACTTGCGCAGATATGTGTGCGCGCTGGACAAACTGTACTCCCCCCACTCCCACTGCTCCGCGCCCCGGCACTGCTCCCCCGGCCTCCGTGACAGTGGACAGGAGCTCTGGTCTCTAACTTGCTCTCACATTCTCAGAGCCTATGCTTCCAGGTTATTAACCTCTGCCGTCCACTTCCGCATGCTGCATGCTGTGTGTACGACTGGTAATTGCATGTTTCAGTGGGACACGCCAATTCAATGATTGAAGAGGAAATTTATATTTGAAATGATACTAATTCTCTAAAACAATGGCTGGGATCTGTTTGCTTACCAATGTCGTCTTAAGTACTTTAGAGTATGTTTCATGGGAGAGAGAAAAGCTTTCAACCACAGAGCTGTCATGTCAACTTGAAAGGACTTTTCTGTACTTTACCCCATTTGGGTTTAATTTATAATCGTCAGGAGTGCTCTGGTTTGTGTAGAAAGTAGACTCTGCAGTTAATTGCATCTGAATTTTGAGTTCTCTTTCTTGCTTTGCAAGTACATCTGAGCGCTGGCTGCGAGGTTCCACCCAAGTTTCTAGCGAGGCTCATGCGGCCAAGCAGATGTGATTTTATCAGAAGGTAGAAATTAGCCAGTGGAGTTTTATATTTCTCATCTATTTACACAAAAGAGTAGGTATAAAATCAACACTTTGCAGCGTGTCACGGGTGAACGTGGATTAAACACAATGATGGTGAGAGTAGTAAGGAAGAGGGAAGCCAGCAATCTCAAGTATCAGGAAAAATTTGCACCTGCTGTTCAGTGTGTATCACGCTTCGGCGTAGAAGGGCGGTATGACATTACTGCTTTGTACTTCGTAGTTGACATTTTAACACCCATTCTCTGTAAGTCGGAGATGACTTATGCTGGCTGGATACTGTTGGGCCTAAGATAGGAGAAATCAGGAAAAGTTTGGTGTTGAATCATCCCCTTGTAATGGGGTCGCTTCTTACAGTTACTGTTAAATCGGGGTTTGGTTCGTTGCTGCCTGATGCTAGAGAGCTGAGAGGACATCAGCCATGCTTTACAGTTATTCTCTAACATGTAGCGATTAGAAACAGTATGTTCTCCTGTTAAAAAATTAAGCAGGCAGGCACATAGAACTCATAGAATTTATTAAAAATGGTGGGTCTTTTTTTCAAAAGGCAAAAATAGAAGAAGTTGTTTCTAAATTCAGAATTTATGTGTAACTGCTATAAAAGAGATTGAAAAGGTGAGCTGGTATACCCATATATGTGTAAGATAAAAAATGGTGGAAAATAGTGGATTACTATAAAGAAATAACTACCCAAAGTGACCAAAATGTTAATATCTTGGAATTTATCCTAAGGAAAGAACTCAACTTAAGGAAAAAATTGTATTTAGGAACAAAATAAGGAAATGGTCAAGTAAACTGTATTTTCTCAACTCAATGGAATATCATGCAGCCATTAAAAATCCTAGCCTATCTAATAAAATAGTAATATGCAAATTGACCTTACCTCTGCTGCACCCACAAGCCACACCCACCAGCCAATTAGGAGTGAGTATGCAGATTAACCCAACCAAGATGGCTCTGGCCTCGGAGAGAGCAAGAGACTTAGGTTTCCCCGGCAATGGAGGAAGCCAAGCTTTTCACCTGCCCTGGCAGGCCCAGCCCTCCACTCAAGGCTGCAAAGTTTCATTATAGAAGATAAATAAATCCCAACAGAAAGGACTGCAGCCAAGGAGCAAGCAGGAAGCTTGGCTCCTCTCAAGGCAACAAAGTTTCGATTATAGAAGATAAATAAATCCCAGATACCAGGGCCTCTGCTTGGGTTGCCAAAGGGCGTGGCCGACCTACAAACCAACACAGGCCCCTTGCCCAGGCCACTCAGTGCCCCTTGCCCAGCCCACTCTGTTCCCCTTGATGCAGAACACTCTTCAGTGAAAACCATCCGGTCCCTACCGTGCACTGGCTTCTATTCTACCTAATCCTGTCTAATGAAAGAATAATATGCAAATTGACCGTCACTCCAACACACAAGATGGCTGCCCCCATGTGGTCAAAGATGAGTGCCCCCATATCAACACAAGATGGCCACCACAAGATGGCCAACAGGGGAGGGCAGTTGGGAGGGACCAGGCCTGCAAAGGAAGGCAGTTGGGGGCAATCAAGCCTGCAGGGAAAGACAGTTAGGGGTGACCAGGCTGGCAAAGGAGGGAAGTTGGGGGCAACCGGGCCTGCAGGGAAGGGCGATTGGGGAGGACCCAGGCCTGCAGGGGAGGGCAGTTGAGGGGAATCAGGCCTGCAGGGGAAGGCAATTAGGGGCAAATAGGCTGGCAGGGGAGCAGTAGGCATCAATCAGGCTGGCAGAGGGGTGGTTAGGGGGTGATCAGGCTGGCAGGCAGAGTGGTTAGGAGCAATCAGGAATGCAGGCAAGCAGTTGGGAGCCACCAGTCCTGGATTGTGAGAGGATTGTCTGACTGCCCTCAAGGGTTCCCAGATTGGAGAGGGTGCAGGCTGGGCTGAAGGACACCCCCTCCCACCTCTGTGCATGAATTTCGTGCACCAGGCCTCTAGTCTATATATATATATATATATATATACCTGCCCAAGTGACCATCACAACCGAACGGACAGCCAAACAGGCTGCATGAAGCGACCAGGCCAACATGGGGTTAGTGAGGCCCAACCAAATGACTGAGCAGCAGGTTGCGTGGGATAACCAGGCGGTGCGGGGGAGGGAGGGCAGTTGGGGGTGACCAGGCCATCGGGGGAGTAGTAAGGGGCAACAAGACCGGCAAAGGGGAGCAGTGAGGGGCAATCAGGCTTGCTGGGGGGGCAACCAGGCCAGCAAAGGGGGGGAGCAGTAAGAAGTGACCAGGGGCCGGCAGGGGGGACAGTTAGAGACAATCAGGCAGGCAGGTGAGCAGTTAGGAGCCAGTGGTCCAGGACTGTGAGAGCTATGTCCAGCTGTTGGTTTAGGCCCAATCCCCAGGATCGGAAACCGGCAGCTGGACATCCCCCAAAAGGTTCCCAGATTGGAGAGGGTGCAGGCTGGGCTGAGGGGACCCCCCCCCCGCCCGCCCCGCCTTGTGCACGAATTTCACTCACCAGGCCTCTAGTATATAATAAAAGGCTAATAGGCAAATCTACCGTATGGTGGAAAGACCAGTTGCTGTGATGTGCACTGACCACCAGGGGCAGGTGCTCAATGCAGGTCCAGTCCCACAGGGGGAGCACCGCTCAGCCACAAGCCAGGCTGACAACTGGCGAATGAACGGCAGTGACGGCAGCCCTGAGGTTGTCCAGCTGACGGCTCCCAGACTGCTAAAGGGTGCAGGCTGGGCTGAGGGGGACCCTTTCACCCCCAAATGCACAAATCTCCTGCGCCGGGCTTCCAGTATTATAGAAAGAGAAAATAAGTGGAAATAAATATGGAAAATATTTGATAAGTGTAAAAAGTATGTAGTGCTATTAAGCCAAATGTATGAAATTATTACCATATGGACCAGAACTAGATAATGTATAAAATAGTTGTGGAATATTAGTAAAATATACATGACATTTCTTCTTTGAGTAATTTTAAATTTATTTTTTTAGGCATTAAAAAGCAGTGCACACATTTAAATTATAAGTTTCTTCTCTCCCTTTTCTTTGCCCTCCCTTCGCTGCCCAAGTTAAATATGTGTTTTTGCCTTTTTCCGTCCTTCCAACATAATGTGTTATCATTTTATTAATCGGCAAAGAGCTGAAATGATTAACGGGACTCTTCTGATCTGTGGTCCCAGAAGATTTTTTTCTCCATGACTTATTTTAGAATTTTTATAAATTCTCTTCTCTTTCTTTTTAACTGAACAGGTCTATAATTCTAAGTGAGCACAGCATTAAATCTTTCTCTAAACAGTGGCACCTTCCAATTTAGGCGTGTTTTTTACCTGTGGGGTATGTCCTGTGGTTCAACAGCTCACATCGGGTGCCATTTTTTGCTCTGAAAGGACTGCATCTCCAGTCTAAACTAAGACAGTGCTCAAATGAGTTTTCTTAAAAGACTTTTTTAATTTTGCTGGAACAGCCTCATCATAGTGTATGCCGCTCACTAAATCTGTCTTGAATAAATATTTGAAGCCATGGTAATAATTTTTCATATGATACTGTCTTAATAATTCTATTGTGGCTATGTGCGTTATTGATTTCTGTGCCACTTCTGTGGCATGAAATGAAATGTATTATCCCGCTTAAACCATTATGGTTTCCTTTTGAGTTACTTATTCACTACTCGATTCTGTCATCAGGCTTCTTCCATTTTCTGTGATGTGTTCAGGCTGAAGATTTACTGCTTTAGTACTCAGTGCCATAGAAGGCAAAATCGAACAGGTAAAATCCAGACCAGAAAACTTGGGAAGAATAGACAAGAGGCAATTAATGTTTTTGAAAAATCACTTTGCTATGTATTCACTCTGTGTCTTGGTTTGGGGATTTGGGGTTTTACTTTTCCGTCTCAAGAATTGCAGGGATGAGTCGCTGCTGTGTGGCCAGGGCAAAGCTTGACAGACCTGGTCTTTGCTGGGTCTCAGCCGAGGTGCACAGCTTTGCCCCGCCCCCTTCTCTTGGCACGTGTGACAGCATCGCGCTGGCTTTCTTCCCACCTTTCCCGCATTTCTTTGTGGGCTCGATTGCCTCAAACATTAGAGTTCCTTCAAGTTTGATCCTAAGGACGTCTCTTTCTACTTAAATTCTCACCTGAGGCATGTCCATCTCTTTCTGTGACTTGTCACCTGTGTGCCAGTGCGTCCCACATTGACAACTCCAGCTGAAATTCTGAGCTCTGTCCCATGTTGTCAGCTATTGTCATTTGCCTGCATGTTACCATCATCACTCAGACCTCTCGCAGGCCCCATCTCTCGGGTGAACTCTTAACCTTTCTCCACAAACCTTTTCTTTTCATCTCCTCGGGAAGTGGTGACTCTAGCCATCAGGTGCTCATCACGTAAGAATCATCAATATTTTCTTCCCCACGTCCATCCTCATTCTGTCCATTTCAGTTCTAGGTCCACAGTATAAATGGAATCGCTCCTTTTCTCTGTCCCGGTTGCCAGCCCCTCTCCCTCAGTGCACCCTTACCCCAGACCTGGACCGTGCAAGCTCCTGCCCTGTCTCACCTCCCTCCATCACGCCCCCCTCACTCCTCGTCCAGCAGGCATCTTCAGATCTGGAAATCACAGGGTCTCTTCCTTGTTAACATCCTCCAGTGGCTCCCTCTGCCCTCAGGGTGGTCCATTCTCCAGCTCACAAGTTGTCTTTTCCTGGATCTGCTGAGCCCTTTTCCATCCTAGAGCTTTTTACATGTGCTTTCCTGTCTAGATTGTTCTTTTCCCTGCTCTGTGTTTCTTACCCTTGTTAATGCCTCAGACAGGTTTCCCCTTCTCCCCAAGCCTATTGTGACACTTAATATGATGTTTTGTCTCACACACATGTCCTTCCTTTTTCTGTCTCTCTTCTAGAGTAGACGTAAACCCTCAAGGGCAGGAAATGTGTGCTTTTTCAGTTCACCAATCCCTAGCACCTATGCGATACTTAGATACTCAATAGGTGCTTCATATTTGCTGAGACTGGATGATTTAATTTATTACAGGTAATTTTTTGCAGAACTGCTTAGTCTAATAATGACCACTTCTTCAGAGGGTTACTTGACCAGAAACTGTAAGATAGAAATCCTATTAAAGTGCTACTACACCTCAAAATAGCATCCAAAATAGCATCATCAGATAATGAAATATTCTGGTTATAGTTTCCATAGATACCTAGTAAAATTGGCTGGCAAGCAAACACTCTTTATTTCTTGAATATATAGAATTGCATTTTTTTTGTCTCTCAGCTAAGTATTTTATAAATCTTCCACTTTTTTTTTGGATTTTTATGGTAAACCATAACCATCAGAGCAATTTCAGCATGCTTTGAAAGATGCCTCATAAAAATACAAAAATAACATTTCCTATGGCCACTCTAAATAAGCAGAAGAAATTCAGAGAGAAAAGTAAAAGTATTTTATATTGAATTTGCCTCTTGAAATTTAAATACAATACTGGAAAATTAGTTCTAAATAGGGTTTTTTTGCATGAATAAATTATGGAAGCTAGCAGCTGTAAGAGTAGTAATAGAATGGAATTTTAGAAATTTAGATAAGAAAGTATATATCACTGTATGTATTAAAAATTTTAATGCACTTTTTAAAATCCAAAATTACCAAGTGGAGAAGCATACAAACTTATTATACTATACCCAATTGGCAATGCTTAGTAAAATATTTTCAGTATCTATATATATAAAAGTCTAAGTGGCCATTATGATCAGACAATGCTCAATGAAGGAGCCTGCCCCCTGGTGGGCGGTGCACTCCCACAGCCAACCTCCCATGGCCAGCCAACCTCCTGCCATCCCTCCCCTTGGCCAGTCACCCCAATCGGGACTTGGTGAGACAGCCCCAACTGGCCCCAATCACCCGCCAGGCTGAGGGACCTCACCCATGTATGAATTTGTGCACCAGGCCTCTAGTGTTACCTGTTAGAATAATGGTAAAGTTTACAGCATTGAAAGCCAACAGTAACATGAAAACCCGACTCCAAGTAAATCCCACACTGGGCCTGCCATAGTGGTTTGCACTGAAATGTCATTGACTTATATTGTACAATTTATCGGCCAAAGGGAAGAAATTTAGATTAAATCAATAAATACGTATAACAAAAGATACTTATTAAGTAAATTTTAATGTGCAAAAAAGATACGGGAATTTTGACCTATGGAAATAAGAAAGAAATAATATAATCTTAGGAAACAACAATATGAAATTCTTATTTGATCAAAAAAAAAAAAGGTACTGGATCTAGATTTCATTGGTAAAGGAGGCGCTCAAGTCTTAGCCGCTGGACCTGTGGGTGTAAACGTAACCAGAGTTCCTGACGAACAACACCCTAAATAACAAAATTAAAGTTTCTCCCGAAGTTTCGCCTGTGTGCGCAGGGTTTGGAAAGGATGCTGGTTTCCTAAGGCTTCCGTTTGCAGGGAATCTCATGTACATATTCAGACACGCAGACTCGCCCAGCTGCTTATTATAGAAATAGTCTCGGTAACTAAATGTCTCACAGATTAAACATACAGCGCTGCCCGAATAAGGAAGAAAAGTGATGCCACCCACTCGCCGTGCCTTGGCACGTCATCGTGCCAGCCTGTGCATTTATTTGACTTCCAGAATTTACATAGGCGCTGATGGGAGTCAGGAGGTACTGTTTCAGCGACCGGCGCTAAGTCACTAAGTCATCCTGCTCAGGAGGGGACGCGTCATCTTTCATTTGGTCCAAGCAGGAATGGCATTTACTCTAATCCCCTCCCTCCGAGTGAGACAGACAGGGAAACGATTTATCTCCGTACAAAAGAGGAGGAAGCAAAGAAGAATAGAGAGAGGCCGGGTGGTTTGGCAAAGGGCACATAAGCTGGAAGTAGAATCAAAGTTTCATCTTATTGAACGTCACAGCGTTATGACGTGAGATAAATGCATCTCCCAATACGTGTGCTTAAGGATTTATGCTCAACGGATAGCTGCTTTTTTAAAAAAAATTTCACGTATTGAGACTTTACAATTTCATTTCAATCCCGTTACCTTTTAAATCTTCCACCTTACAGAGTTGAGCTGGAATGGGAATTGAAGAGTTACTGATTTTCTTGGGCATTTTCTAGGCACATTCTTATATCGATCTTAAACTAGAGTCAGATCTGCTCCGAGAGATTGCTGGTTTCACACGACAGCGCTACAAACTAGCTTCTATCAGAGGGGGGTCATTAAAAATTAAATTTTAAATGAACTTTAGATGTACTGTATAGATTGCCTGAAGGCTGTGTATTAGAGAGAGCATACATAGGATTTTCTTTGTCCAGTAGTGGTGATAATAGCGAACATTTATTGAGCTCTTACTCTGTAATGGACATTCTTCTCATTATTAACTATTTTTATTTTAATCCTCAAAGCAACTCTGTGAGATAGGTAATATTAATACCCCATATTACAGATGAGGGAACTGATACGCAGAGTGGTTTACAATACCTTGCTAGAAGACACCAGAGCCGGCATTAAAACCCAAATATTCTGGGTATAAAAGCCACACTTAACTTATATTGCCTCCAAAGAAGCCTTTTAATAACATCATGATTTTATTGAATAACTTTGTCCTTAAAATGATTTCAACCCACTTAGAGCCAGCTATAAGCCTGATATTACTTGGTGATTATACATTTTTAACATTTGTGTTCAAATTATTGAACTTCTATTCGCTATTTACAATTTTAGCTGGAGATACTTTAAAAAACTGGCTAGAACTGTGTGGCTCAGTTGAGCATCATCCCATGTACCAAGAGGTCACCAGTTTTTTGTTTGTTTGTTTGTTTGTTTGTTTTTAAAATAACAGGGAGAGAGAGAGAGAAATATTGATGAGAGAGAAATATCACTCAGCTGCCTCTTGCACACTCCCTACTGGGGATGTGCTCGCAACCAAGGTACATGCCCTTGACCGGAATAGAACCTGGGACCCTTGAGTTTGCAGGCCAATGCTCTATCTACTGAACCAAACCTGTTAGGGCAAGAGGTCACCAGTTTAATTCCCAGTCAAGGTAAAAGGCAGGGTTGCAGGCCTGCTCCCTAGTGGTGGGCGTGCAGGAAGCAGCTGGTCTGTGTTTCTCTCTCTCCTTCTTCCTCTCTAAAATCAATAAAAATATTAAAAAAAAATTCAAAACTGGTTTTAATTTAAAATTGAATTGCAGACCACAGAAACAAGAAACACAAAGCTGTATTATTTGGTCTAAATTCTGTATGTACCATTTCACTGGGTTTCTACACTCCAAACATGCAATGTCTTTTTCAGAACCACTCATCCTTATAAAAGTTCACAGTGTTGTATCCCAAATGTCTTAAGTTTGGTTTTAATTTTTTTATATAGCTTTGATTTTCCCCCTTCAAAGTAATAGTGGCTAAACACTGTTCTTAAAAGGTTTTTAACCAGCTTCCACAAAGTAAACATGGGCAGATTTTAAGTTTTATATTTTACTTATCACTGGGTAAAGGAAAACGAGATCAATTAGTTACTGAATGTAATTTCTAATAGTGACTAAAAGTCTCATGGGTTCCTTGTCATTCCTCTCTCTAGTCACTAGCAATTGTGTGTGTGTGTGTGTGTGTGTGTGTGTGTGTAAGCCACTCTGAGGCTTAGAAGTATAGTTACTATTGATATTGGTACGTTTGTATACAGATCACAATATAATAGACTTTTAAAATGTTGTTTTTCAGCTTATTTTTGATGTATTTAATGTTGGTACTAGTCATTCCTTTCCTTAGGTGCACTTCTTTTCAAGTAGCACAAATTGTAAGTCAATAAGAAGCACTAGCCGAAACCGGTTTGGCCCAGTGGATAGAGCGTCGACCTGCGGACTGGAAGGTCCCGGGTTCGAGTCTGGTCAAGGGCATGTATCCTGGTTGCTGCCACGTCCCCAGTGGGGGGCGTGCAGGAGGTGGCTGGTCGAGGTCTGTTTCTCATCGATGTTTCCGGCTCTCTATCCCTTTCTCTTCCTCTCTGTAAAAAATCAATAAAATATATTTTTTAAAAAAATAGGAAGCACAAGTTCCCGTTACTCATGACAGGAGAGTTCAGTGTGTGGGTCTACGTCCCAGCACTCAGTGGTGCGGCAGCTTGACCGTCTGGGCAGATAAAGCAATTCCATCTTATTAAAGGGGGGGAGGGGCCCATCTTTTAGATGCAGGTAAGTTTAGTCTTCAACCTACCAAATCACATTTAAAGATAGCGATGGAACTAAATACAACGATATTTTAGTTTCTTTTCTGTGAAAAGTTAGAAAATTTTTTAAAAATTAGATTAACAAATAATCTAAAACCAGTGAGTAAATAGCTGCAGGTAATTTGCTTCTAAGCATTCAGTTAGAAAAGCTCATTTGGGGAATACTTTTATAGTTTAACTGATTGTCCTATTGCCTCTGGATTCCTCTACTGCCCTTAAATGGTTAGGTCAGAGAGCATCCTATGGATTACATACGGGTCAGGAAAGCAGCAGGTGGTCGTCTGTTATGCGGGTTTTCTAATTCTTGCTTTTTCTTGTTTTGCATAACAACACATTACTCTAGCAGGCAGGATATTGAGTGATGTGTAGTGATACCTCGTTTGAAGGAAAGAAAGTCTTTTTAAAAATATATATTTTATTGATTTCAGAGAGGAAGAGAGAAGGAAAGATAGAAACATCAATGATGAGAGAGAATCATTGATTGGATGACTCCTGCACATCCCCTGACTGAGAATCCAGCCCTCAATCCAGGCGAGTGCCCTTGGCTGGAATTGAACCTGGGACCCTTCAGTCCAAAGATCGGCACTCTATCCATTGAACCAAACCAGCGAGGGCAAGAAAGCAAGCTTTGCTTTTCATTAGTTTTAAAATATTCCTTCTCAAGAAGCACTGTCCCCTGATCTCTGTGACTAGTGCTCAGCAGCAAATGTCAGAGGTATCCAGGCTCCCCAAATTTGCATAACTGTTGGTGTGACTGTGGCAGGAGTTCGTGGTATTTCCTGTTACTGTCGTCTCGAGAACGTTTATTTAATCCTCGCCGGCTGGTTTTCTAGCCCCTCCCTTCCCCCCGCAAATATAATAATGATAATTGCAACCTGTTTGTACGTTGAATCTGAACACACATATAGCGTGCGGTTCCACTGAGAGATGATTCACCCGAGCCAGGATCAAGGTCTGAACTCACAGGCACTACAGACCTGGAAGTGGAAGTCACTGGTGCATCTTTTCTTTAAGTCCGGCCACGTCAATCTGGCCTTAATTTCCAGGCCCTTTACCATCAGAATGCTGGTTGCTTTGTTCTGGGAGAGGAAGAATGCTGCCCCAAACAGTACAGTGACCTCTTAGAATTATTACTTAATAACTAACGCAGCTCTGATGTATGTGTAGTCTTAGATTTGCATCTGTTGGCACATGGCTTAAGTCACTGCTTTGTATATATTGGGGAATGTACATACTTCTTTGAGTCTATGTCCCTTAACTTTACAATTAAAGTGAATAAGCAGTCACCTCAGAGGGCAATGTGGCTTTATTTGTTTATAACATGTGGAAATATGACATGCTTCCTCATAGCAAAGCTGAAGGACTCACTCTCCCAATAATGTTGTAATCTTTAGCATAAAGCAGCTTCCACATATTATCATGTTATTTCTGAGCTGGTTCTGCAGGCGTTTTCTCTGATTTTGTGCGTTTAGAGAAGCAAATTTTCCCTCTTACATAATCAATTGACATTGTTTCTGATGACCTAGTTATTTTTCTTGCCTATTAGTATTTGTTACCCAAATATTTTTCTGAGTTTAGTTTTCACTATTATATTTTTAGATACATTATCTCTTTAAAATATCTTTTTGATGTTCTATTTCAGCTTTGAATTTTAATCCATTGCTTGTTTTAAGCAAACCATGACGCTCAAAAATGACAGTGTTACCCAGAACTAATTATCTTCTTTGTTGAGTATATAATTCTATGAAAAAAATAATACTTAGTGATGCAGGTGGTCGGGGGATGTGGGGACCCTACGGTCCATGACCTACTTTGGGTTCTTGGCTTCTTGCAGGAAAGAATTCACACGTGAGCCAGCCTGGAGTTTAAGGTGAAAGTGAGTTTATCAGTGAGGCGGTGAGACAGAGTGTGCAGCCTTCTAGTCAGTGAGGGCGAGCACTGACCTTCCTGGGAAGGAGATGGAGATTTCTCATAGGCGCTCCATTGACCACTGTGTCCTTATATGGGCTCTTTCCTATCTCATTGATGAGATTTTATCACATTCCTTAGACTAAATCACTAGTTTCTGACCCAAAAGAGATGACCTTTCACGAGCCTAATTTCTAATTTTCCTCCGTAGCAAAATATCATTGTCCTTACTGTCAACATGGACAGACAGACACAGGGCTCAGAATGGGGCAAGTTGTAAATGATAGAAGCAGAGTTCCAATTCATCAGTGTTTTCCATGAGACTTGGAGTCATTTTTTTTAGACCAATGACTACGGTCTTCCTATTGACAACCAAATATCCTCATCTGGCCACTTGCCCCTGTATCTGTACCATTTGAAGGTTGGATTTCTCATGGTTTAGATCCCTCTGCATTGTGCATTCCCTTTGGTTGCAGATACATCTAAAGTTCTGCTTTCACATTGTAAAGCTTGTCAGGGCTCTCATTCTTTTTGACGTGCTGCATACGGTGGACCTCACGGCAGTGTAATAACAGAAACATCTCAGATGTGAGCCTCGCAGTGCTGAATCTGACGGATTCACTATAAATAGGACAGGGGGGTGGATGGGTGACTCAGGTAGACTCCACTGATAAAGTGACTTTTGAAAAGTGATTTGAGGACAGATAGTTGATGGATTAGTGGGCTGTTCCCAGTGAAGGGGGTGGCGTGAAAGAAGATATAGGAGGCGTAGGCGACAAAGACAAAGGGTTCATTTGGGGAAAAAGTGAGAGTGGGACAGGGTGTGGGAGGAGTGAGATCAGACAGATGAGTTGGAAGAGAGTTGTTGAGCCACTTGGAGATGGGAAAAGAGCAGTACTTTCAATGTTGAGGGAACCAACCATCTGATTAGAAGAAATGTGGTGCATTTATACCCCCACACGGAGCATGATAGCAGTTTGGTGTGTTCCATCGTTCAATAAGAAGGACAGTGAGTGGGCAGAATAAAAAATGAAGTCATTCTTAAGTAGGTGACCATAAAATTTATTATTCAAACTCAGATTCTATTTAATAGTTCTACTAAGACAAATTCATAAATTGGGACTTGCTAGCCAAATCAAGACATATTCTGGGCATATTGTTATGCCATTATTAATTATTTGGATCTCATTCGCATATCATAAAGAAGAAAAATTAAAATCCTGAGTTTTTAAAGGGATACATAATATTTTAAAAAATATATTTTTATTGATTTCAGAGAGGGAATGAGAGATAGAAATATCAGTGATGAGAGAGAATTATTAATTGGCTGCTGCTTACACGCTCCACAATGTGCCCTGACCAGGAATCAAACCGTGACCTCCTGGTTCATAGGTCGACACTTAACCACTGAGCCAGGCCAGCTGGGAGTCATAATATTTTTTAGCATTCTTTTTTTTTTTTAATTGAATTAATTGGGGTAACATTCTATCTAATAAAAATTGAGTAATATTTAAATTGTCCATCACTCCAACACACAAGATGGCCTCCCCCATGTGATCAAAAATGGCTGCCCCCATGTGGATACAAGATGGTCGGCAGGGAAGGGCAGTTGGGAGGGACCAGGCCAGCAAGGGAGGGCAGTTAGGGGCAACCAGGCTGTTAAGGGAGGGCAGATGGGGGAACCAGGCCAACAGGAGAGGAAAGTTGGGAGAGTCCAGGCCTGCAGGGGAGGGCAATTGGAGGGACCAGGCCAGCAGGGGAGGGAAGTTGGGGGGGACAAGGCCTGCGGGGAAGGCAGTTGGAGGGACTAGGCTGGCAGGGGAGGGCAGTTAGAGGGGATCAGATCGGCAGGGGATGGCAGCTGGGGGGTAACCAGGCCATCAGGGGAGGGCAGTTAGGAGCAATTGGGCTGGCAGGGGAGCATTTAGGGAGTGATCAGGCTGGCAGGCAGAAGCTGTTAGGGCAATCAGGAAGGCAGACAGGTGAGCGATTGGGAGCCAGCAGTCCTGGATTGTGAGGGACCCTGGTGGGATTGGGCCTAAATGGGCAGTCAGACATTCTTCGAGGAGTCCCATACTGGAGAGGGTACAGGCTGGGCTGAGGGACATCTCTCCCCTCGTGCACAAATTTCACGCATGGGGCCTCTAGTTGGTTAATAACATTATACAGAAATCAGGTATACAGTCTGTGAATACATCCTTTGTATACTGTATTGTGTGTTCATCACCCCAGATCAAGTCTTTCTCCATCACCATTCATACCCCCTTTACCCTCTTCTTTCTACCCCATCATAATATTTCTTTTTAAAAAAAAGAACTGTCAATAATTAAGTGTCAGATTCTGGCCAGGACTAGTGGGCCTCGTCACTAAGGTTGACTCACAGATGTTGGGGTTCTCATGGCAGTGTGGCCTGGTGCTTCGGTGTGGGGACGGTGCTAGTTTCTCACTCAGAAGCTGGTGATCGTTAGCCAGTAAGGTGGAGGTCTTAGAGAATCCTGCCTGTGGGCGGAGGCCAGGTTTAAATGAGATGACTGATGTATGCAAAACACTTATCCTAGTGCTAATGTCACACAGAGAGCACCCAAAACACGCTATTACTATTTTCCCCAGGATGACCACAACCACTGTTTATTGGCGGTTAGCATGTTTTCCATTTAAATGAAAGTAATAAGTACTTAACTTTTTCTGGTTTTCCTGGCAGCTTTCTGCCTTTTATTTGTAGTGATAATTCAGTCTGAAGGAAATAAGCTTAGCAAATTATTTTCCGTTCCACGGTTCACATCTCATTTTTTGTCTACCAGTTCTCACTCTTCAGAAGTAGATAGGTTTTTGCAGTTTACATTGTTGAATTATTTATAGTGATTCTCATGTTGCAGTCTAGTTAGTCTTAAAAGATGTTTTCAGCAGCATTATGTTTTTCAAGTCCAATTCTGTTCTGTGTAGATTGATGGTTGAAGAGCAATCATTTAATTTTCTGTTTTAATAAAAAAGCTGAAATTCACTTTTTCTCTAGGAGTGGGAGTGGGGTTTTTGCCAAAGAAAAATAATGATATGATTTAGATCTTTAAGTTTTAGAAAATCATTTAAAGAGATGCATGAGATAGTAACTGATAATTCAAGTTGAACAAGCTTTTCTTTGGTCCACTTGAACTTACTATTTCTTTTTCCTAGAATACTCTTTCCCAGATACCCTCACAACTCACATCCTCACTTTTTTTAGATCTTTGCTTAACTGTCACCTCCTTGGTGAAGCTGTCTCTAACTGTCCCATCCAAAATCAGAAACTCTCTCTAGCACTCTTCATTTTTCTTCACCTTTATTTTAATAAATAACAGTTATTTCAGAAATACTGTGATAGTTCTCCATAGCGATAAGATAATACATTATTGGAGTAATTATCATCTTTAATGCTATAATGAAATAAAAATGTGTGCTTCTTGCTTTACTGGCCTGGCTCAGTGGTTGCGAGTTGACTCATGAACCAGGAGGTCACGGTTGGATTCCCTGTCAGGGCACATGCCCCGTTGTGGGCTCCATCCCCAGTGTGGGGTATACAGGAGGCAGCCAATCAATGATTCTCATCATTGATGTTTATCTCTCTCTCCTCTAAAATCAATAAAAATGTATTTAAAATGCAAAAAAAGCTTGTGTTTCTCTAATACTTCAGTAACCCAGTTGTCGGGGGCTGAGCTTTTTTTTAGAATTGATTTGCTTATGAGAGGGGTTATGGGATGGTGAGTATTCTTGGTCTGAAGTGAGTTGGCTAAGATCAGATACAGCCGCCTGGAGAAAAGGCAAAGTTATATATATATATATATATATATATATATATATATATATATATATATATATATATTTTTTTTTTTTTTTCAACGAAAGAGAAAGTTTGCACTGTTGGTTCTGGAGGCCCAAGAACCCTAGCCTGCCTTCTCGTTGGGAAAGAGGAGCTGCCTCCTCTGAACCACATCCCTGTGTGCGGTAGACATCGGGAGCCGCCATAACAAAATGCCGTAGTCCGGGGGGTGTAAACAGCAGCGATTTATTTTCCCACGGTTCCGGAGGCTGAAGTTCAAGTTGCTGTCCAGTAAGGGCTCTCCTCTGGGGTCGCAGCAGCTGTCTTGCTGTGTGCTCACGTGATCGCTGCTTTACACGTCCTGAAGGAAGAGGGAGCGCTTGTAAGGACAGTAATCCTGTTGGATCAGGGCTCCACCCTTTTGAATTCAGTTAGCCTTCCTTTCTCACTCTGTACCCAGCCACACTAGAGATGAAGAGCTTGACCGTATGAATTTTGGAGGTCCACATCCGTTCATTCCAAAACACACTGCATCCCAAATTATTTCTACTTGTCAATTTAGTTCAATTAAACAAACATTTTAAAAAATATATATTTTATTGACTTTTTTACAGAGAGGAAGGGAGAGAGATAGAAAGTCAGAAACATCGATGAGAGAGAGACATCGATCAGCCGCTTCCTGCACGCCCCACAGTGGAAATGTGCCCGCAAGCAAGGTACATGCCCCTGACCGGAATCGAACCTGGGACCTTTCAGCCCACAAGCTGACGCTCTACCCACTGAGCCAAACCGGTCTCGGCTAAACAAACATTTTTTGAGAGCCTTTTATACATATGGGTACTTGCTAAGTACAAAGGAGGCCAAAGTGAATTATTCCATGCTCAAGAAATTAGTACTTTAGTGAGGGAAGAAAGCATGGATACAACTAACTAGAAAACGGTGGTCAGTGTTTTCTCTAATTTTGAAAGGTGAGTAAAAATTTACTAGGCAGATTTTTGTAGGAAAGAGACATTTAGGCCAGGAGGTTAGCATGAGCAAAGGTGTGGTGTGTTCGGGAAGTGATATTGTGGATAATGTCAAGTAAAATCGAGAGTGGTAGACTTGAATATAATATTATATGAAAAAGTAGAGAATACCTAATGTGTTGCTTTCTATAATGAAGAGCAGCATTTTAGTAAAGTAGGAATGATTGGCATTTATCTACATGAGACTACAGTGGTACAGCCGAAACCGGTTTGGCTCAATGGATAGAGCATCGGCCTAGGGACTGAGAGGTCCAGGGTTCGATTCCGGTCAAGGGCATGTACCTTGGTTTCGGGTAGTCTCCAGTCGGGGGCGTGCAGAAGGCAGCTGATGGATGTTTCTCTCTCATAGATGTTTCTAACTCTCTATCCTTCTCCCTTCCTCTCTGTAAAAAATCAATAAAATATATAAAAAAAATACAGTGGTACAAAGATTAAATGAAAATACCACAGATTAAAGGATGTGGATGCCACTAACGCAGTATTTAGGGGGAAATTTATAGTCTGAGATGCCTGTATAGGAAAAGAAAAAAGGCCTCAAATCAATTCTCTCAGCGTCTTCCTTAAGAAACTGGAAAATGAAGAGCAAGTGAACCAAAATAAGACTAAAGACCAGAGTATAGAGCAGACGTTGCTGATACAGAAAACAGAAGAGCGTAGAGAATATCACTACAATCAAAAGTTCATTCCCGAGATCAATAAAGTCAGTACACCTCTAAGCAAGATTGTGTGTTGAGTAATTTTTTACTGTATCCCAGACATGTGAGTTACTGTGGAGGCTCTGGGTTCTATTATAAACCAACCGCTCTGTCTGATAGGACAGGGAATACATACTCTCCTTGCAGGGAATCAGGGATTACACGGAAAGGCATTTACATAAAAATCACAGATTTTAAATTGGATAAATACAGTACCGGGCTATCGCAAAGCCATGGCGTGCCAGAGACACACAATTCCCCATCGAGTTGAAATCGTCTTCACCACCGCTCCTCCTTCCCCTGCCGGAGCGCACCTCTCTCTCTGAGCCTCCCTCGAACCCCAGCACCTTGACTCCAGATGCTCCGCTCGGTTTCCTGACATGTGGCATGTGCCCCGGTCCTCCCTCCCAGAGAGAAGCCATATACTGGCAGCTGGTGCGCAGACGCAGCCCAGAGGAGCTGAGTCCTGTCTGCACAGTAACGTCCAAAAGGTAGAATCGGCTGCTACCATGTAACAGTTTCGGGGGTGGGCTAGCTGGTAACCCAGAGCCCAGTAATTCATCGGAACCGACCAGTGGCCTCTTCCTTAGTCTTCCTAGTAAGAGTTTTTACATTAATTTTCTCATTTAATTATTACCGCAGCTCTTCATTCAGCAGCTGTCACTGTCATCACCGCGTCTAAAGAAATTCCCAGAGAAGTGAAACGCACAGGTTTCCTCAGGGAAACAAGTGTGTCTGCATCACCCTCAGTGCCTTTCTTCTTAATATTCAAAAGGAAGTTATTTTCATCTGTCCCTTCAGTTGAAAAAATTCTTTTTTTTTTAATATATATATTTTATTGATTTTTCACAGAGAGGAAGGGGAAGGGATAGAAAGCCAGAAACATCGATGAGAGAGAGACATCGATCAGCCGCCTCCTGCACGCCTCCCACTGGAGTTGTGCCCATAAGCAAGGTACATGCCCTTGACCGGAACCGAACTTGGGACCTTTCAGTCCCCAGGCCGACGCTCTATCCACTGAGCAAAACCGATTTCAGTGAAAAAATTCTTAATATTATATGATGCCAGGTCTAGAGCCATGGGTAGCAAGGGGGTCACATTATTTCAATAATGCAAGGTTAAAATTTCAGTTCCTTTGTCACTTTTTCCTAAGCCGCTTCAGACCGGGTTTAATCGAGGCTACTCTCTTCTTTTCGCAAATGTTGGCGTTTGTTGTCAGTGCTGTCCAAATGAGGTACCTATAAATAATTGAGGAATATGTTCATTTTAACACTGTTTTCTATGTCAATACTTGAACATGTTTCCTTCCATCGCAACCAGCGAGCCAAGATAGGCACCGATGCTTTGAGTGTTCTGTTTTCAGAAGGAACCTGGAACTGAAACTCCACTCTGAATAAAAATCCTCCACGATTTAGATAACAAGTTGTATCTTTCATCAAGAGACAAACGTCTCTTCCTCACAAAGACAGACTTGTGTATTCTGGCCGATAAATATTTACTTTTGGTCTGACCAGATTAGATTCTCTCATCGCAGACTGTTTGCGTCTCTGTAAATAGTATTGTTATCAGGCTGGAGCTAGTGTTTTCAGGTTTCCGCACACAGGCTGCCTGACAAATCATTAAATGCGGTTATTATTTAAAAGCCCATTGGAATTAGCCCTTGGTGTGCCATACGTGTCTGTTCTACAGATGCAGGTGGCGGATTTTTAAAATTAAAATGCAGAATATCCTTTCGTGTGGGGATGGTTTCCGTCCTGGCCGCGTGGCAGTTAACTGATTAAATACTAACTTAAGCTGTGGGTTAATGAGTATTTGTAGTATAGGTCATGTACCTTCCTCTTCAAAAAGTCAGGAAAGTATTGTTAACCCTTCCCACTGTAGCTTAAATTTTAAAAGAAATTAAACAGATGCATGTTTTTAATAAAGTATCTCTTGCTCACAGCTTTCTTTTTTTGGGGGGAAGAGAGGGAAGAAGTGGGGATGATGGTGCTGGTGGTAAAAAAAAAAGCACCTTTTACTGCTTCTCTCTTTGCTGGTTGAAAAATGAGCAAAATATCAAAGCAGTTAGGAACATCTTAAACGGTAGAAACCTCCATCTCAACTAGACCTTGAACGAGCTGCTTTCCCTTCGTTTCCTTCTCTGTAAACTATGGATAGAAACGCTACTTACAAATTCCCCCCGACAGTAATTTCTGTAAAGGCCTACCCTGTACTTGGGATGTAATAGGCACAGTCTAGATGGTTCTGTCACCCTCCTCTTAACCCTCACCAAAAGATGACTACGGTTTTACTGACATGAAGACATATTGTGTAGCAGCCGTATATTGCAAGGCGAATTTTGTGGCCTGTGATTTGTACACAAATGGTAGAAGCACATGAGGAGAAAGTTAAATATTCAGTGCGTCTGGGAATTTTACAGTAGGTTGCTTGCATCGGGTACTGTCCAAGACACAGAATCGTGGATACTCTGTGAGCCTAGTATGTCTGCACTGACTATTGGTCAAGTGCCCATATCAGTTGTAATGACAGTTCAGTGAGAAATCTGGGTGTGGCTCAGAGACACCAGGCTTCAGACTTTAAGTAACTGTAGGGAACAAGCTGTAATGGTTTTGTACATGAAGACAGAGGTCCTAATGGAATGGAAGGAAGGAGCACTGGATTAGGAGTCAAAAGATCAGGATTATTCTACCTGTCAGCACTCAGCATCTCCTTGGTCAAGATATGTTTTTCTCCTTGTTTTTCCTCACCATGGAAAGTGGAGGGCTGGATTGTATCTTTAAGATCCCAAACGTAATGAACCAGTGCCTTTCAGTGCATTGTAATGGGCTTGCCTTGTACAAAAAAATAGCTCAGAGCCAGCAGAGGGAGCACGAAGCATGAATGTATGCCTGGATCTTAGGAAAATTGGGGAGTCTATGTGGTTAAACATTAACTACAGTTTTTAAAAAACAGGAGATTATTTCTTATCAAGTTATGCCCATCTTGATTTGAGCTATAATATTATCCTGAAATAGTGACATTTTTACAACCAGTGGTAAAATTTTACCTCTAATTATTGGTAGTTCTAAAAAGACATTTAAAATGGTTATTCTTGGGGATCACTATGGTTTATGTTCTGTATTGTTAAATATATTTTAATTGAAAAGCATTTTTAATTCCATGTCAGAAATATTCTGGTCGATACTGTAGTAACTCCTGTTTGGACTTACCTCAGAACTAAAAGGGACTGTAGCTTCAAATATTACAGGCTTTTAAAATCCCATGTAAGTGATACCTCATTCATCTAGCACCCCTGAGAATTATGGAGTTCCACATACTTTCCAGATAACAAAAGTATGTCCTATGAAAGCGCTATCTTAAAAAATGCTTTGCGAGTGTTTCAGCCAAGACATCTCGCTGTTGCAGACTCACAAGTTTGTAAGGACAAGACCTGGGGCACGTTTGCATCCATTTCTGGAGGCCGCTGGGATATGGCCATGACTTGGACAGTTGTACTAAACAATAATAGAATATTGAGTTTGTTCCCACTTTGATCTTAAAACCCTTTTCTTGTTGTTGTTGTTTTTTGGAGGGGGAGGGTTTTCACTATTAAATTTTCCCCGTTTCCATATATTTCCATCCTGGTTTCCCCTTCTTCACTGATTTTATTATGTAGAAGTTTTAGCTAAGGAAGGTAATAACTCACGTAGGATTGTGTTAAATCTCGTTAATAAGGCTCAGAGCTGAATTCACAGCCCTCTCTCGGGCATTGATAACCACTCCATGCTAGGAAATCTTTCTCCGTTTGTGGTTTGGGTTGATGTCTTGAGCCAGGGACAGGAGGCTGGCCCGAATTTGAGGATGAGTCACACTAGAGGTGGGTTTCCTGTGAAGTCACTATAAATACACAGAGTTAGTTTGTGGGGTTTTCAAGATGTCTGAAAAGTAAGTCCAAATTAGGGGTAGTTTTTCTTTTGAGATAAATTAAGTTACCAAGGTTTTAATTTACTTAGGTCATTCGTACTAAATGGCGCTTCTGGCCAAATTTAGGCAAAATTAGAAAAATCTGCTTAATAATCCTTTTACTTATTAGATATTTTTCCACTGAATTACTTGCAAGTTAAAAAAAATTGCATGAATGACTGTGAAAAATAAAAGTAATTGTCTTTAAGCTTAAGGATAGACTCTCTTTTTTTTCACTCGCTTGTCTTTTTGGTACAACTACCGGGTCATACATTGACAAGTCATGTATTTTAGCCGTTATTTTTAAAATATTTTCACTCATAATAATTGCTGTAACATTGTTTTTAAAGTTGATCATCTTTCAGTTTTCACTCTGTGTCTTCCTGACTTAGTTACATTACCCAGGAGAAACTCAATTCCAGGTGTATTTATTGCTTTTCCTTTTTTGTTTGGGTATCCATTTATGCCTCTGAGTCTTGCCAAATACTCTGCTACAACTGACCCCCCAAGATCTTTGTCTCAAAAAGTTCTGAAATTTTGTTTGTTCCAGGAAATGTATGGAAACCAATTAGAAGACTCTTACTGATTACCCTCTTTATACATTTCCATGTAAACCATACACTATCCTAATTTACTTTTACCTTTTTACTTCCATCATCTTTAAAATAATTTGTACATTAAAAAATATATACCCCTAATGCACTTCACTGTTATGGTCAGTAATTCTTTAATCAGCAGTTTTACTTCAAGGAATAGTCTCTCCCCTCTAGTAGACTAAAAATTGTGAACAAGGGATAGATAGGGAGAAACCAAGATGGCGGCATAGGTAAACACCTAAACTGCTGCCTCGCACAACAATTTCAAAACTACAACAAAAAGACAAAACGGACATCATCCGGAACCACAGGAAGGCTTGGCTGAGTGGAACTTCTACAACTAGAAGGAAAGAGAAAAGCACTCTGAGACCCAGAGGAGCTGCAGGAGGCGGAGGTACTTAGATGCGCGCGGAGAGGACTGGCAGCTGAGTGCACTGTGGCTTTCTCAAGTGGGAGAGAGACACAAGCTCCCAACTGCACTGAACTCCAGTAGTGACGAGGCTCTGAGGATCTAGACTCATCCAGGGAGAAACTGGACTGTCAGGAAAGAGAAAAGCACACTGAGACTCAGAGGAACTGCGGAAGGGGAACCAGATTCATTCGGGGAGAAAGTGGACTGTCTGGCAGTGGGCAGAACTCGAGGGCGGCTTTCTCTCGGAGATGCTTGCAGTGATTACAATGAGACACTGAGACCCAGGGATCAATTAGGGCAAGGCTAACTGGAAACCAATGCCCTGAGATTCCGTCCCATCCAAGCTGAGCACAGAGGCTTTTGCAAGTCTTGTCTCATAAGGGTGTCTCCAGCACAGAAATTCTCCCTCTGCAGGACACAGCTGATCCTCACAGCCACTTGGCCTGGAGGTCAATTCCCCCCAGTGATGCCAACAACCAACAGGACTTAACTACAAGAAGGCCATACACAGTCCACAAAGGGGTGCACCAAGAGTGTCCATTTCAGATAACTGGGGAGGCAGAGCTACTGGGCCATATAGGACACCTAGCACACAAAGCCACTCTACCAGCTCAGGGAAGCAGTCAAAATGCAGAGACAAAGAAACAGATCACAAATGAAAGGAATGGAGGAAAACAAACAACTGGATATAGAGTTAAAAACCACAGTATACAGTTTTTCAAGAATTTCCTAAAGAAGATCAATAAATTTAGCTAGACCCTCGAGGATATGAAAAAAGGAATAACTAGAAATTAAACATACATTGACTGAAATAAAAAATATTATACAAAGACCTAACAGCAGACTAGAAGACCCACAAAAATCAAGTCAAAGATTTTAAATACAAAGAAGCAGAAAACACTCCACTGGAAAAGCAAAAAGAAAAATGAATTTAAAAATGTGAAGATAGTGTAAGGAGCCTCTGGGACAACTTCAAAGCATACCAACATCAGAATTATGGGAGTGCCCGAAGAAGAGAGAGAGCAAGATACTGAAACCCTATTTGAAGAAATAATGACTGAAAACTTCCTCCATCTGGTGAAAGAGACTTACAAGTCCAGGAAGTACACAGAACACTAAACAAAAGGAATCCAAAGAGGACCACACCAAGACACATCATAATTAAAATGCCAAGAGCAAAAGACAAAGAGAGAATATTAAAAGTAGCAAGAGAAAAACAGTTCATTACCTACAAGGGAACACCCATTCAATTGTCAGCTGATTTCTCAACAGAAACTATGCAGGCCAGAAGGGAGTGGCAAGAAATATTCAAAGTGATAAATAGCAAGAACCTACAACCAAGATTACTCTACCCAGCAAAGCTGTCATTCAGAATTGAAGGGCAGATGAAGAGCTTCACAGATAAGAAAAAACTAAAGGAGTTCATCACCGCTAAACCAGTTATTTTGTGAAATGCTGGAAGGTACTCTTTAAGAAGAGGAAGAAGAAGAAAAAGGTAAAGATAAAAGTTATGAACAAAAAATACATATCTATCAACAAGTGAATCTAAAAATCAAGTGAATAAAAAAATCTGATGAACAGAATAAACTGGTGAATATAATAGAATCAGGGGCATAGAAAGGGAGTGGACTGACAATTCTCAGGGGAAAGGGGTGAGGAGGGTGCAGGGAGAGACTGGACAAAAATCATACACCTATGGATGAGGACAGTGAGGGGGATTAAGGGCAGAGGGTGGGGTGTGAACCAGGTGGAGGAGAGCTATGGGGGGGGAGAGGGACAATTGTAATAATTTAAATTAAAAATAAACAAAAATTGTGTACAAGGGCATTCATTGTAGTACTATTTATAATACAAAAAACTGGGAATATTGCACTGATTGATAGTGGTCAAATTATGGTATATCCATATGCTTAGTATCAAGTAACTGGCACTAAAAATTGTTTACTGAAGTAAGGAATATATTGTTAAGTAGAAAAAGTACAGGTACAGAACAGTTTATATTTTGTGGAATAAAAAAAGATGGGTGTAAATGGACAGTATTTATTTCTTGATGCATATAACATTTCTAGAATTATATACAATAAACTGCGAACATTAGTTACCAATAGGTCATAGGAACGGGCTTTAGTAAAAAGTATAGTATTTACTATTAACTCCAAAAAGGAAAAACGAAACAAAGCAAAACTAACTTCAAATGGAGAAGACCCAGAAAGATAAAATGATTCCAAAAAATGCGCATACCCTAATCGGTTGAATCTCGTTTTCTACCTTTTAGATAGCATTTTCGTTCCACTCTTCTTACTTTCCCGTTTTGCCTCTGTGATTTGCCTTCTATTTAGAAATACCTTTTCTCTTGCATAAATCTTTTTCCTTCAAAAAAGATTCTATGTAAGATCTAATGCCTTCATGAAACTTTACTAGACTATTCCATTTCAAAGAAATATGTCTCTTAGACATATGCTTAGTTTTAATCAATATATAAATTCACACTTATTTATTCAGTAATTATTTCACTTAATTGTTTTTCTTCCAACTGTATTTAGGTATAGTTTTAGAGAAGTTTCTTGCCTCTGTTAATTTGCTTTGTATAACATCCAGCATTACCAAGTAGTGTTTAAGGAATTTTTATTCTTAATGTTAAAACTTAATCTAGAAAGAATACCTAGTAACCTTGTTTTCAGTGAATATCTCATTTAAACCATCTTAATTAGTTAGCAATTTTCCTAAAAAGATATTCAAAGTAATATTTTATTTAACAGGATTTTACTAAAACATAGTAGAGTAATGTTTTTGACATTTAAAAAAAATTATTACAAATTATACTTCAAATTTATATGGAAAAGTACAGGGGAGCAGAATTGCTTTTATTTTTAAGCTGTCATCTACTCATTAGTTATAGTAGATTTAATATCATAAGCACATAATTATGTATACTTGAAGCATTCAGGATTGTTTCGTCTTCTTGGTGAATTGGCTTTTTTATCATCATAAAATATTTCTATCTTTAATAATAATATTCTTGTCCTGAAACCTACCATGTCTAACATTAATAGAACCACTCCAGCTTTCTTATGACTAGTGTTTCTATCCCTTTTATATTGTAGTAATGTTAACTTATCTGTATCTTAATATTTACCACTGTTACTATTGTAAACAGCGTGTATTTAGGTCTTGCTTATTATCCAGCTTGACAATCTCTACCATTTCATTAGAGTGTTTAGCCATTTATTTTTAATGTAAATTAGCTTTAGCTTTTGAAATTTGACCTTTTTAGATTTGTTAGGGCAAATTTGAGAATGCAGTAATGATTACTGTGGGTTAGATGAGCTCTGCTTCTGACGGATGGTCTTCCTGAGAATTCAGCTGCAGGCCCATGTTCAGTTGGTTTTATCCCCTCTGGCTGGTGGCAACTCCAGAAACCTCTGTGCCGTTTTCAGCTCCTCCGTAGTTGTTTAACCGCCACACTTTGTGGGGTTTTCTCTGTCCTGTACAGCTTAGGGTTTAGCCAAACACGAAGGAAGAGCCTTTGGCAGATTTCTGGACCTCCCTCTTGCCTTTCCCTCCCATCTTCTGTCTGCCCTGCAAATCCTAGCTGCCACAATTCATATCTGTGTCTTATCAGCTCAGCACAATATTATTGAGCGTGCTATTTGGGTTCCACTATTCTGAACTACAGTCTGGAATGTTCCTCTAGCAGAGACGCACCATATATAGGTCTGTCTTCTTTTAGGGGTCAGAATCTTGCACTTCAGATGTTGTACAACAATTAAAAACAGTTATTTCATGTATGTTGTCCAGTTTCTTAGTTGTTTATGACAAGAGAGTTATTCAGTACCAGGATGTTCATCATTGTCAGAGGCAGAAATCTGATGATATGTATATTTAAAGTTATTTTTTTGAGAAATAAAAATATGAAGCTATAAAATTAAATCTTAGACTGTGTTATATTAACCCAACAGTTCATTGAAAGATGACAAAATTGAGATAAAACAAGCTCATGTAGACTTGTCATAAATTACACTGTGACTTACTCAGTCATTTCATAACCCAAGTTTTCTAAATGTTTGTTTTTCCCACTATAGTAATCTTCTGAAAATTTCTTCGATGTTTGAAATATAATTTTAACTTGTCAATTTTTTTTATACTTCAGAACCCTTATACTTTAAACATTCCTCTCACTTCATTTTTGTCCCATCAATAGCATTGTTAATCTTGCTATTCACACAAGCATGAAAAAAAGAATCCTCCTAAGTGTGTTGTAGAATGATTGACATTCTCTGGAGCTATGTAATTCCATGTAAGACCTAGCAAAGAAGACACTAAGTTATTTTAATATAATTGGAGTCTCTATTTTGTTTTTTGTTTTTGTTTTTCCAGTTTGTTTTCCTTGCTGTCTAAAAAGCACAACAAAGTTCTGGAACAAGCTACACAGTCCTTGAGAGGGTCACTAAGTTCCAATGATGTTCCTCTACCAGATTATGTAAGTAGTTACCGTTACTTTGTCAATAGACAGTTTTCCTTTCTTTGCTAAACGTGTAAATAACAGTACCTCTCTCTCCTCGAGATCTGCCTGTGATGCTGGTGCCCTAGAAATCTCTCGAATACAGTGGTACCTTGAGATACGAGTTTAATTCCTTCCATAACCTTGAGGCGTGTGACTCAGAGCTCAAGTACAGTGGCACCTCGAGATACGAGTTTAATTCATTCCGTAACCTTGAGGCGTGGGAAACTATGAGACGCTCGAGTCACAGTAAACTGGTGGGTCGTGTGCAGCTGGCCCATCCACGCGATGACTCCTATCTCAAATGTTGCTCGTATTTCAAAGCAAAAATCGCTCGTATCTAAAAAATCTCGTATGTTAGGGCACTCGTATCTCGAGGTGCCACTGTACACAAATGAAGGAGTGACATCTTAAGTCAAGGGAAACCATTTTAATGATTGCTAACAAATGGTTGAAGAAAGTCAACCTAAACCAGTGATTTTTCATAATCGGAACTCTTACTACCTTAGTCAAGAAACCCTCTCAAACGAATTACAGAAAAGTAAAAGGAGGGTTTTTGTAGGAAGTAAGCAAAGGTTTCTCACTCAGGGAAGGACCCAAACACGGATTCCATAGAGAACGAGAACCTGATATTGAAAGGCTGTTGGATTCAAGAATAGACGTCTTTCTGAGTCCTTCCATTTCTGCTCTCTGCTGCTTTTGCCTCAGTTTTATCCTCCTGCTTACTCCAGGCCGGGTTACTCCAGTTGCTGGCTGAAATAGCAACCACAGCCCCTCCTCTCCTACCTCCTGAGCCATAGCATGCCTTTGTGTGTGTCCCGCCATTAGACAGAGTCTTCAAAGTCCTGGGAAAGAGACTCCCATTGGCTCTGCCCAGATCAGGTGCTGCTCTGGTCCTGTCAGCCACGCCAGCCACATCGGCCTTGGTTCTTCCACTTTAAAGCTGAAGAGCATAACACACACGCCCCCTTCCTGAAGGATGAGACTGGCCATTATAGAGCAATAGGAAGGCGAATGCATTCTGAGTGCCCAGATCGGGCAGTGCCACTCTCTGTGACATCTCTTACATTGTAGGACATGGCGCAGTTGAGGATGTAAAAATCATCTTGTGATAAACCGCAGAAGTGGTTCATCAGGCTTTAGCCAATGGGACCGCTCTGAACCCCCAGACAACAGCTTAGTGGGCTGATATCTACAAACTTTATGGGCGAGTTTGTAGGTTCTGATTTTGAAGTGGCGATGCATACCAGACAGCCAGAGAGTTGTTTTGCTCGTTTCCTGTGGTTTGTTTCATTTCTAAAAGGTTGTGCTGATACAAGACTGTGGGAACAGCACCCAGTCCGGATCCGGCGCTGATAAACAGAGAGAGCTGTGTGCAGCCGCGGCCTGACCCGCTATTTTTCTCCTCGCTGATTTATTTATTTTGTGTGTGTGTGTATGTGATAGGATCTGTCATCCCATTGAGGTATTAAGATGATAATTCCAAAGTACTTCTCTCTCACACACACACACAAAACACTTATCTTTTCAGGTTTTCCTGGTAGTTGAATATTCTCAACTTTCAAAAAATTAGTATAATAGCTCCCTGACCTCTATCCTTGCCGTGACTTGTTATAAGGAAACTGTGTCGTCTTCATGGAAACCTGTAAAGATCAGCGTGGCAGTGGGGATTGGGTTTATCAGGAGTTTGAATTTGGTTCCTCTATAAATGTTTTGTTCTTTTTGTACCATTATCATTTGATTTACGTAGTAGTTCTCTGTGGTTATTCCACGCAAAAAAAAAAAAAATGTAAACACTCTTGAGATGGCCCTAGCAGCATTCCCCTTGAATAAGAATCCACAAAATGGTATTTCTTTGAGAAAATGGGTCATATTTCATGGTGTTCGCCAATGATGGAGGTGATGGTGCAGTGAGGGGATGTTGAACTCTAACAGACAGACAAATTCTCCTATTGAACATCACAGTTGTTAGAGTCACTGACTGTTTTCTTCTGGCATGAAATTTTCACTGAGTAAACAGGAATTTCTGAAAGCATCTGCTTCCTGGAAAAACTGGGAAAATTCCATTTGAAATCGGTCATTCACAGTCCTCATTTTAATACGAACTTGAATTTTGCTGCCTCTCCTCAGTTAATTAAAGAGGGTGGGTACCACTGATGCAGCGCTAGTGATGACGGCTGAGTCACTCCTGCCCCTGGTCTGAAGGTGATGGAGGAGAACAGCGACCTTAAAAGTAAGCGCTGCCATATGTTCTGTTTTAGTGATAACTCGGTGTGTGTTTTTATTCACCCTTCCCATTGCTCAGACACTGTGAATCAGTGTTTTACACCTTTGAAACCATCTTTTCATTCTCATTCTCTTTTAAATTGGTCGTTAACTGGGAAATAAAATACGTTCCTCCCTCTTCTTCCCCAGAAATTTTACTTAAGTGTCTTTGCCAACCAACAGCCGCATAAAATTCTGCGATAAAAAGGAAAGTGGAAGGGTCTTAAGGCAGCCGTGAGTGCCCTGATGTACACTTTCCACACCAGGACTGGATAAACCACATGAGCACAGATTTTGAATAAGTGCTGAAAACAAAGATGTGTTTTTATTCTCACTGTAGTACATAGAGTACTTTCAGTCTATCTAGAGGTTTCTGAGTTTATTAAGAAAATGTTTATTCTCATTAGACTGTATAATTCACAAGCCAATTGAATAACAACATAGAAGAAAGCAAATAACAAGTTACAAAAACATTCGTGTTATTATTCTGGTACAGCCATGTTTGCCTGAATGTGTCGGAGGAAACCTCAAGGCTCGCACCACGTTGTAGATAAGGAGGAAGTGCCCGGATGCTTAAGGGAAATGCCAGTTACACTCAGGTCCCCGCGCGGGGAGAGTGCTGGCTGGTCCGCAGGCTCCCTGGGGCAGGGAAGGTGTTTAGGAAACAAGGGAAGTTCAATCGGCGTGGCTAAGCTTCAGTGTCTTTACGTCAGAGTTTCCTAAAACTTAATTCCGTGACTAAAGGGGCAGAGGATTGTTAAGGAAGACACCACAATTTTTTTTAGAACTCTGGTCATTTACAGTAGAACCTCAATATAGAAAAGAAAAGAAAGATGATAATGAGTTATACTTGCTTATTCAACTATATGCATGGTTTTTAATATTGAATATTGTCACAATGTCGTACAAACTTTGTTTTCCTAATTTCTAACCATCATTTTAGCAACTATTTGAGATTAGAAGAATCTAACTTGTATTCTAGGTGGAACCATACGGGACCAAGTTATATTTCTTGCCCTTTGATCATCAAAAGATTTTTTAAATCTTTCCTTAGGACAGACTCTCCCATTTCATTCCAAGCAATGAAATGCAAAGGCACAAGCCAGAATGAGCAAGAGCCAGAATCAGAAAAACCCATTTCCTTTCCTTATTACAAAGCTAAGCAACGTTTTCCAACACCCTTGCACCTTGACGGGGGGAGAGAGGAGGAAAGAGGAGGAGGAGGGAGGGAATGTCTGACTAGCTCTGAGTGGCGGAATGTAGGTGGAAGTGCTATAACCACTGCACCATCTTACCTCCCTTCCCCTCATCATCTGCTAGCTAGATGCAGGAAATCCAGTGGGAGGGAGATCCTAAGGTCTTAAAATCATCTCATGGAAGGCAAACAGGGTATGTTGGACTGGGATGAAAAGCAGCAATAAAGTTTTACTACATTAAAAAATATGGACAAAGGGTCCGAATAGACATTTCTCCAAAGACAGCATACAAGTGACATAGCACATCAAAAGGTGCTCAACATCATTAGCCATTAGGGAAATGCAAATCAAAACCATAATGAAGTCCACACCCACTAAGATGACTGTAATGAAAAAGGCAGATAATCACATGTGAGGTATGAAGACATTAGAATCTTTATATTACTGCTGGTGAGAATGTAAAATTAGAGAGAAACCAAGATGGCAGCATAGGTAAACACTTAAACTGCTGCCTCGCACAACAATTCCAAAACTACAACTAAAAGACAAAATGAACACATACAGAACCACAGGAAAGCTGGCTGAGTGGAAATTCTATAACTAGAAGGAAAGAGAAAAGCACACTGAGACTCAGAGGAGCTATAAAAGGCTGAGGTACAGAGATGGGTGTGGAGAAGACTGGTGGCTAGTGCGTGGCTGGCTTTCTCAAGCAGTAGAGAGATGGAAGCTCCCAACCAGCGGTTCTCAACCTGTGGGTTGCGACCCCTAAGACCATCGGAAAATGCAGATATTTACATCACGATGCGTAACAGTAGCAAAATTTCATAGTTGGGGGTCACCACCACATGAGAAACTGTATGCAAAGGTCGCGGCCTTAGGAACCACTGCTCCCGACTGTGCTGAACTCCAGTTCCGGGCAAGACTCTGGGGACCCAGACTCATTCGGGGGTGGGAGGGGCGAATCGACTGTCAGAAAAAGAGGAAAGCACACTAAAACTCAGGGGAGCTGCGGAAGGCAGAGGTCCAGAGTCACAAGAACACAGAGAGGACTGACTGCTGAGTGTGCAGCTGGCTTTCTCAAGTGGGAGGGAGACAGAAGCTCCCAACTGCACTGAACTCCAGTTCTTGGCAAAATTCTAGGAACCCAGACTCACTCAGAGGGAATCTGAACTGTGTGGCCATGGGCGAAACTCAAGGGCAGCTTTCTCTCAGAGGTGTTTGCAGCAATTACTGAGGGACACTGAGACCCAGGGACCTCATAGGGCAGAGCTGACAGGAACCCAAGGCTGTCTGCTCCACCCTGAGACTCCATCCTATTCAAGCTGAGCACAGAGGCTTCTGCAATTTTACAAGTCTTGTCTCATAAGGGTGTCTTTAGCACAGAAGTTTTCCCAGCATAGAAACAGGTGATCCTCACAGCCTGGAGGTCACTTCCTCCCAGTGATACCACCAACAATCAAAACTTAACTACAAAAAGGCTGTGCACACAGTCCACAAAGGGGTGCACCAAAGTGTTTACCTCAGTTAACTGGAGAGGCTGAGCCACTGGGCCCTATAGGACACCTCACACACAAAGCCACTCTATTAACTCAGGGAAGCAGCCAAAATGCAGAAACAAGGAAACAGGTCACAAATGAAAGAAATGGAGGAAATCAAATAACTGGATATAGAGTTCAAAACCACGGTTATAAGGTTTTTCAAGAATTTTCTAGAAAAGGCCAAATAAATTTAGCGAGACCCTCAAGGATATAAGCGAGACCCTTGAGGATATGAAAAAGTACCAACTAGAAATTAAACAGGCACTGACTGAAATAAAAAATATAATACAGAGACCTAACAGCAGACTAGAGAATCACAAGAATCAAGTCAAAGATTTCAAATACAAAAAAGCAAAAAACACTCAACCAGAAAGGCAGAAAGAATCCAAAAAGTTGAAGATAGTTTAAGGAGCCTGTGGGACAACTTCAAACATACCAACATCAGAATTATGGGGGTGCCAGAAAAAGAGAGAGCAAGATAATGAAAACCTGTTTGAAGAAATAATGACCAAAAACTTTTCCCATCTGGTGAAAGAAATACTTACAAGTCCAGGAAGTACACAGAACTCCAAACAAAAGGAATCCAAAGACAACCACACCAAGACACATCATAATTAAAATGCCAAGAGCAAAAGACAAAGAGAGAATATTAAAAGCAGCAAGAGAAAATCAGTTCATTACCTACAAGGGAGCATCCATACGACTGTCAGCTGATTTCTCAACAGAAACTATGCAGGCCAGAAATGGGAGTGGCAAGAAATATTCAAAGTGATGAATAGCAAGAACCTACAACCAAGAATACTCTATCCAGCAAAGCTATCATTCAGAATTGAAGGGCAGATGAAGAGCTTCACACATAAGAAAAAGCTAAAGGTTCATCACCACCAAACCAGTATTATATGAAATGCTGGAAGGTATTCTTTAAGAAGAGGAAGAAGAAGGAAAAGATAAAAATAAAAATTATGAACAGCAAATACATATCTATCAACAAGTGAATGTAAAAATCAAGTGAATTAAAAATCTGAACAGAATAAACTGGAGAATATAATAGAATCAGAGGCATAGAAAGCGAGTGGACTGACGATTCTCAGGGGTGTGGGAGTGTGGGAAGAGACTGGACAAAAATCATACCCCTATGGATGAGGACAGTGGAGGGGAGGTAAGGGCAGCATGGTTTGGGAAGCACGCATCATATTTCAATATCCATGATGCGTGCTTCCCACTGAAATGAAGTCTATGTTGTATGAATTTTATCTCAATGAAGCCATTTAACAAAAATGGGCAGGGTGGCAACCGGATGGAGGGGAGCTATGGGGGAAAAAGAGGAACAGTTGTAACAATATGAACAATAAAGATTTATCAAATTAAAAGAAAAGAATGTAAAATTATGCAGCTGCTTTGGAAAACGATTTGCAGTTTCTCAAAAGACTAAACAAAGAATAACCATATGAGCCAGCATATGGTCATAAATGCCTCTAAGGAATTGAAAACATACGTCCATCCAAAAAAGTGAATGTTCATAGCACCGTGATTCATAATAGCCCCCAAACGGCAACAACCCAAATGTCACTGGTCCATGGATAAACAAAAGGTGGTACATCCATGCAATGGAATATTACTCAACAGTAAAGAGAAATGAAATAGGCTCGTTCAGCAGCACATACACTAACAGCAATGAAGTGTGATGCGTGCTTCCCATGGAGAAAGCTTGAAACCACGCTAAGTGAAAGAAGCCAGTAACGAGGCCACGCAAGCAAATCCGGCAGAGACGAATAGTAGACGGTTCAGGGTGGGCAGTGAGTGCTAGTGGCACTGGTTTTCTCTGGGGGATGATGGAAATATTTTAATATTAGTTTGTGGGGCAGTTATATATCTCTGAATATACTAAAAACCATGGAGTTGAACATCTTAATTCAGTGAAGTCTATGATGTGTGAATTTTATCTCAATGAAGCCATTTAACAAAAAGGATGTTCTTGGCCCTAACCGGTTTTCCTCAGTGGATAGAGTGTCAGCCTGTGGACTGAAAGGTTCTGGGTTCGATTCTGGTCAAGGGCATGTGCCCGGGTTGTGGGTTCCATCCCTGGTGGGTGGTGTGCATGAGGCACCTGATCAATTATTCTCTGTCATCATTGATGTTTCTATTTCTTTCTCCCTCCCTTCCTCTCTTGAATCAATAAAAGAAAATTTTTTTAAATAGTCTAAAAAGAAAGTGGTGCTCGGAGCACTAGAAAAAAACAAGTACTATTCGTTGAATGTAATAGCAGGTAGACATCCATCAGCTTATGGCATGAGGGTAAATGCAGAAAAATAAATCTTACACTTTGAAAAACAATATTTTCAAGGAAGAAAAGCATGTTTCTTGTACAGTGATTTGACTTTAGAAACTGCTAGTCAATGAGATACACAGTTATGCAAAGGTATGTGTATCTTTCAGCCTTGGTTGAGAGCAAAAAGGAAAAAAAAATGGGAACAAGTAAAATAACCATCAATAGGAGACTGAATAAAGTTCATATTCATTCAATACCATATTCTGCAGTCATTTTTTAAAAAGTGGATTCAGTCTGTGGGTTTATATAAAAAGATATAACACTTAAATCAGTTTTTTAAAACCCACACATTATAGCACACAGGTTAATGTACATGTCTGTTTTAAAATATGCATTTAATTTTTCTAGAATAACGTACGAGAAACCATTAGTGGTTACCTGTGGGAAGTAAGGCTGAAGGGTTGAGAAAGTAGGACTTTATAGTTTTTACATTAATATTCTTCTTCAGAGCTATACATCTTGACATCTTTTTAAAGTGCATACACCATTTAGCTCCCTTCTTTCTTCCTCTTTATTACTTTTAGATGATTTTAGACGTACAGAACAATTTTAAAGAATTTTTATATGCCCTTTCTCTTTTGGAAATGTCTTACATAACCACAGACCGTTTATCAAAACGAAGAAATTACCCTTGGTACAGTACTGTTAACTAAAATACAGATCTCATGTGAATATGGCCAGCTTTGACACCAGTGCCCTTATTCTTTTCTGGGGTCCAATCCATTTTGTCTCCTTAGTCTTTCCGGTCCTTCGTGACCTTGACACTTTAGAAGAGAACTGGCCCGTTATTTCGTACCAGGCCCCTCACCTGGGTTAATCTGACGTTATGCATTGCCGGGACGGATACTGTAGAGGCGATAATGCCCTTCTCAGTGCTTCGTGTACATGATGCTGGTGTCACTGGTGATGTTTACCTGCGTTTACTTTGAACACCTCACTAGGGTGACGTCTGCCAAGCTTTCCCTTTTTAGTTACTCTATATTTTGGGGAGATACTTTGAGATTATGCCAATAAGATCCTGTTTGTCTTTAAACATTTTCCCACATATTGTAGCATCCTTTGATCGATCTTGCCTGCAGCATATATTACTAATTTATTAATGGTTTTCTATTTGTCTGATTTCTCCTACTTTCATTCATTGAAGTCTTCTGCAAGGAGACTTGCACCTCTCCCAACCTGTTTATTTAGGCAGTTATTATTTATGGCAGTATGGACTCCTGGATACTAATTTTATTCCCTCTTTTATAAACCAGGCCTATTTTTTCATTGGTACATAGTTCCAGCTTTGGCCATTGGGAGCTCTTTCAAGTTGTGTTCTTTGACCTTTGAATTTGCACCTCTCTTTTTTTTTTCTTCTTCTTCTCTTCCTCCCTCATTTCTTCCTTCTCTCTCTTTTTTTTTTTTAAATATATTTTATTGATTTTTCACAGAGAGAAAGGGAGAGGGATAGAAAGTCAGGAACATCGATGAGAGAGAGACATCGATCAGCTACCTTCTGCACACCCCACACTGGAGATGTGCCCGCAAGCAAGGTACATGCCCCCAATCGGAATCGAACCCGGGACCTTTCAGTCCGCAGGCTGACGCTCTATCCACTGAGCCAAACTGGTCTTGGCCTTCTCTCTTTTTTTAAAAAAATTTTTATTAGATCCTCAAGATGTTCCAACTCATCTTGTATTTCCCCTGATCCAGCCCTAAAATCAGCCAATTCTCCATGGAGGATCATGAAATTTAAATGGACGTCTTTCCTAGTTAACTTTCCTAATGCAGAAACGAGTGTATAAAACACACTAACAGCCCAAGCTGGTGAATAAGGCTGGTGAACATCCTTGAAGAACACAACTGCTTGGAACTTACATAGATCCCAAACCCCGCATTGATTAGGTCCCAGGAAGTTTGCTCTTTAATGCAATGGATTTTAAAATCAGATAATAAAGCCTGTGGCGAGTGAGCCAGCTCCCCACCCTCCCTGCCCCTTTTTTTCCTAATTAGAAGCCAGGCCTGACTTAAACCTAAAACCGGTTTTCTTGGCTGTATTATACCCTGGCTTTGGATGCACTTCTGAACGAGGAATCCCGGAGAGTTTAAGAATGCTTGTGAGGACAGCGTTTAGTTGGAGGGCTTACTCCCTTCTTGGTAAAGTAATAATAGTGATTATGATTGCTCCTTCGTTCTTAAAAAGCATACCTCAGTGGAGGGAAAGAATATTGGCCTTTCTTTGTTCCCCCAAAGGAAGTGTGTCTTGTCCCCTGCGTACAGAATATGGCAGAATATTCTAAAGAGTTTTTTTAATTATCGTTAAAAATACTTAAATAACTTTTATGTTGCTTCCTCTGGCTTATAAAAGGAAATAGGATGTGTTTGCATTGAAATCTGGCAATGATTAATTAGCGTTCTAAGTGAAGTTTAAAGAATACAGAAGAAATAACCCGTGCATATTAAATTCAGTAGCAGTGTGTGATAAATTTGTAAAAAGCAGTGATCACGTCCTCCCCTCCCCCCTCTTCATTGAAGTAAAAAAAATTCTAGCCTGCTACTGGGCAGAGCTAATTTTTTTTAAAAAGCACCTTTTCCAGAGATCTTTTTCAAATTCTTTGTTATTTAAGAAACCATTGTTTTAATTTTCTGTTTGCTCCAATTTTGATGGTTTCCCCCTCTCTCTCCCATTCTGCCTGAGTCTGTAGCTCCTAATAGGAAGGAAAGAAGTCTACGATTTGGAATTTTCTTTGATATATCCTTGATTTACATGGCAAATAGAAAGCAGCTGTCTATTTAAACAT
>PVJN01003560.1:0-99220 GCA_004026805.1 Lasiurus borealis | reverse complement strand
AGAAAAAAAAAAGGCAAAAACTACAGTTCTGTGGGTGATGTCTTTGGGTAGTCCTTTAAATAAAAAAAAATCACAAAAAACTAAAAAGCAAAACATATTCTAGAATGGTGACATAAGAATATGCAAATTTTGCTTTTCAATGCTGTTTATATTCTAACTGTTCTAATTCTTACCATCTTCATTTCAACCACATATATGATGAAGTAGCAGAACATAAATTGAGTTCAGAACCCTGAAGACATTGCTAAAATAAATTAGTAAGGACCATTAATAAATATGTCACTCTTTAATCTGCTACTCTGTGATTTATTCATTGTCATAGTGAGCATCGTGGGTTTAGCTCTATGTTTCCTAGTTAGGGTCACTAGTTTAGCATACATTAATGGAGAACTACGGATGTGCATGTGCAAGGTAATGTGCAGGAAGCAGAAAATTCAAGATGCTACTGGGATCATATTTCCTTTGTTTTATCCTCCTAGAATTTGTCTTTGGGAATTATAATGAGAGCATGCATATTTTTGGAAGTTTACTTTAAACAATGATTTTTGTCACATAACGCATCATTTTGAATGAAACACTGAGCTAACCTACTAAATTTGATAGTTTTAAGCCCAAATTTCATTGCCATCTAATTGACTATCTGCTTAAGAGCTTTAGTTATAAATTCAGTAGCTTTTAAGCTAAGATTTATATATGCTCCTGATTTGCTTTCTAACCTAAATGTGAAATGAAAAAAAAAAAAAAACAAGAACTCAATGTTTTCCTCCCAAATTTAGGATTTTTTTTTAATTTTTTATTTATATCTTAGCTTTGGAAAGCTAGTTTTTTATTTTTATTTTAAACGTCTTATTTTCCTTGTTTATATCCTGTCCTTGAATCCTCTAATATACATCCTAAATAGATACCCTTACACACAATGTACGTGTATGTCAGGTGAGTTTCCTCTCTGTGGAGCGGTAGAGAATAAGTCATACATGCAGCCCCTCACCAAAGGGAGTGAGTGAGCTAACAGATGGAGCGCCCAGTATGAAATTAGAGATAACTGGCAGGATTTATATTTTTTAATGATCCATCTGGAATTCAAGGGTCAAGATCATCAATTCTGACAATGATAGAGGATCACCACCTCACTTTACATTGAACTTCTGAGGTTACTTCCTTTAAAAAATAGTCGTCCGTATGAACATTTTTTTATTTAGTAAATAAATAGAGTAAGTGGCAAATTACCATAGAGTAAATAGTACCTTTCTAGAGAATAATGAAATATGCTCTAACATAAAATATTATATTAGGAAATACAAGTAATATTATAGGTACTATTTTACATAACATTATGAATTGCAGCAGTTAATCACATGAGCAATTTTAAACATTCTATGTTAAAGTTTATAAAGCTTCAAAATGGAAGCATTAGGGTAGATTAGAATCATGGTGACTTACGGTGACCACTGCCAACCACCATGACCAAAGTCATAGTTATACAACAAAGAAATTTGGCTTTTAGCAATCGTACATGATGCATGTGGTTAGACTGGTGGTGGCTCTGCTCTGTCATGGTCTTTAGGCATTTTGGTTCATGGTTGCTGTGGTAGGGCAAACAATGCCCCCATCTAAGACGTCCACATTCTAAACCCTGAAACCTGTGAATACATTACCTTCTAAGGAAAAAGAAAACAAAAAAACTTTTCATATGTGATTAAAGAATCTTCAGAGGAGATGATCCTGATTTATACAGGTGGGCCTAATATAATTCTAGGGTCTTTGTAAGAGAGACATAGGAAGGTCAAAGTCAGAATAGGCAATGTCACAGCAGGGGCCGAGAGAAATAAATAATGGAAGCAGAGGTGAAAGATGTAGAGACATCTGATAATGATGCACTGCTGGCTTTAAAGGTGAAGCCAGAGACCACAAGCCAGCAAAAGCAGGTTGCCTCTGGAATCGATAAAATACAAGGAAACAGCCTCTAGAACATCATCTAGACATGCTTTGTACAGAAGCAGCCAGCCCTGTGAACCTTGACGTTAGCTCCTGAGACTGATTTTAGACTTCTGACTCAAGAACTGGAAGATACTGAATTTGTGCTGTTTTAAGCCACTAAATGGTGGTAATCTGTCACAGCAGCAGAAAACTTGTACTTGGCCTTAATTTGGGACTTCCAAGGTCGCTGCTGTCATTTCCATGACAGAAAGTGCTAGTACAAGGAAAAAATTATTGTAGGCACAGCACCACAATAATTAGAATGGATAAGAAATCATAACTACAAAGATACAGACAAACATATTATTGTCAGCTTCTGTTAATTTGAAGGGAGATTAATCCATGTGCACAGGAGCAATGGGAAAGGAGGAGGGAGGGAGTGGGGGCAAGAGAGAGAGAGAGAGAGAGATCTTAAACTTTTAGAAAACAGGTTGATAAGTTATGGTCAATAAGAATAAATCGGGCCTTAACCAGTTTGGGCTCAGTGGTTAGAGCATCAGCTTGTGGACTGAAAAGTCCTAGGTTTGATTCTGGTCAAGGGCATATACCTGAGTTGTGGGCACATCCCCAATGGGAGGTGTACAGAAGTCAGCTGATCGAAGTTTCTTTCTTATCGATGTTTCTAACACTCTATCCCTTTCCCTTTCTCTCTGTAAAAATTCAATTATTCATATATATATACATATATATATATATATATATATATATATATATATATGTATATATATATAAAATTGAGATCTATAGTTCAGCAAAATCATGATGACTATTGGAGGTATTTATACACCAATCAGTGAGGAATAAAAAATTAGGACAAATTTAGAAACTTTAATTTGTAATCATTAAACATGTGAGGACATCATGAATCTTACTTGCCAAGCTCAAGTGCTTGAGTAATGGCACAGACCTTTATTAGTCAGGGGCGGGGCTGAAGCACTCTCAGGCCTTTGGATTGCTCAAGAATTCCAAAGGTGGTATGATTACCAATAAGCAAGAGCTCTTTCCCATACAGCACATCCTACTGATAACACCTTTACCCTCTAACCCTCGAGGTCCCACACAATCCAGCGACCCAGCTTCTATTATGCCGCATGGATACATAGCCACCTCCCTCTTTGGTCCAGAGACTCTGTCAGGGCTGTCCCTGATGGGCTAAATATACCTATGTTTCTCACCACTTAATTTTGTTCTTCCTCAGACTTGGGAATCTTACCGTTCTTGCATTCTTTCTTTCTTTTCTTCTTTCTACTTTGGGTACATCTTACCTACCCCTGATACACCAACCAAGCATAATCTCTTCAATAAACTACTGCACACAAACTTTTCTCACAGAGGTGTGACTGTCTTATTGGAGGAAAAAAGAAAAGACATCACATTGGAAACATAGGACAAATCAACAGCTCAATACATGATTCCTCTATGATTATATAATCACACTAGTATAGGAAAGCTTACTCTGTTTCCCTAAATCATCCCCAACAATCCTTAATTTCCTCTGAACCAAACCTGTGAAATGATTTTCTAGTGATTTTCCTCAAGGATGGAGCTTATACACACCTGTTCACTGGTTCTCAGTATGCAGCGTTGTGTTAATTTGTTCCTAGTGTTTTTCTAAGACATATTCAGAGGCAGAAATGCAATGTAGGTGGTATAAAAAGGCCCTATTACATTAACATTGTCTTTGGTGCCTATTTTATAAGCACTCAGGTAAATTTTCCTACCCCAAATTATATATATTTAAAGTGTATTTTACATTATTTTGTTGTAAATGAGCCTCTATAAAAAAGAAGAAGAGAACAAAGACATTTCAATAGAGAATTAGCAGTAGAAAACTTCAAAGGTTTTCTTTGGTAGGATTATTAGTGATTACTTTTATTATATTATAATATATGCTTCCCCTTATTCTTTAGCGTCCATGTGTGGAATATCAGCATATTTGCCTATAGCTGCCTTTTATCGTTTATTTGAAGATTCTTCCACTGGCATGTGGCTAATAGTAAGGATTCTGTGTGAGCCTCATAAACTGAGCCTCAAGGAAATGTTTCCTTATAATACAGTGCCGGAAACCAATCACTGTCTCACTCATAGAAAGTGTGGACAAGGAACCCAGAAGGCTGGTCAACCTGGAAGCTCTGAAAGGTCAGAGCCAGCCACCTCCTATCTAATTGAGACAGTGGTCTCTGAAGCAACTTCCCCACCAAATACACATGTCATTCCTTATTGATAAGATAATCTGCCTGTTACTGGAATGGCCTGCTTCAGGGCAAAGGGTGTATGCCAAACCTGAATAAAAGGGATGGCAAGGACGAAGGAAGGCCATAGTCTTATCACTAAAGTACGGCTCCCGCCTGGCCCCCCAATATCGCCAAATTAATACTTTTCTAGTCTCTCTTTTCATTTGTGTGCAGCCTCCTCTAGAACTTGAACCCTGAACTGGGAACCCTGAACTATGCGGGATGTGAAAGGAATTCCCACAATACAGTATGAGAGATTTTGCACAGTTGAGAAAACCAATTACAGTAATAAAATATGTAGGAAAATTATAAAGATACATTTCTAGAATGAGAGAGGATATGATTAGAGCAAGAAGAAGAAGCATCTGAACAGGGCAGTTTATGGCAATATAAATACCTTTTTTTTTTTTTTTTCCTCATGGAAGGCTTTGACCTGTCTGAGCAGTTTATCAGAATGTGACTGGATTCAAGATTCCATAAGGCAATAGGTTGCCCCGCAAAATGAAGGTCAATATTTAAGTGAATAGATATGAACCATATCTAATGTTTAACCTACAGATATATTGTCACATATCTTCCTCAATCTAATAAATGAGGAAACTTGAACGATATAGGATTTGAAGCTATATAACCAGAGGGCCAGGTGAAGGTATGGTACCCTATGCAACAGTTGCTTGTGTTTTACATACTAGTATGTACACATGGAGTTAGAGACGTACTGGAGAATTAATCTTATTTAATTTCTGCTTTTTTTTTTTTTTACCACCTCTTAACCATTCTCAACACACACACGCACATGGGCTTCAGATAGGTTTTCTCATTTGTGTTTTTGCAAACAAGAAGTATATACAAAATTCTTGTTTAACTATTAGAACACTCTCAGACCTAATTCCACCAATGGGGGCCTGATAAGAACAGGTGACTGTTGTGCCCAGAATTCGGGTTCCCCAATAATCCACCACTAAGGAGCCTTCTCCGATGCAAAAGCAAAGAGTCTTTATTCAAACCTGGGTTTGGCTCTCAGCCTCTTTCTGGCACAGCGGTGAGATGGGAGAGCGAGCCGGGCGGGAACAATGAGTTTTATGGGGTAGGATAATTGGGGGGCTTAGGAAAGTGACGAGGGTTACAGAGATTGGTCACTTGAATTGGGGTCTTTCTGTGGTTAAGCCTAATTAGGACCTTAGCTGTGTCCCTGGAGCTTTATTTGTCCTTTCAGGTGAGGGTCAGGGAAATTAAGACATTGCTGGCACACCTGTGGCCACTCCCAGAAAAGGGAGGGGTGTTTAGGGAGGGGTCTCAGCCTTTATAGGACAAGATGGAAGGGAGTCCATTTCCTTTCAGTGACCTGAAACTTCAACCCCCTCAGAAACAAAGTCCTCTTCATGACAATGGACAAGTTAGTCTACAAGACAGCGAGGGGGGCTTAAATTGGGCCCAGTTACCAGCACAGAAGGAGCTGTTGCAGTAAAAGACATAACAGGTTTCATTAACCCTGTGCTTTAAGTTTAATTTTATTAAGAAATTCTTTTAAAACCTTTATATTTTTATTGATTTCAGAGAGGAGGGGAGAGAGAGAGAGAGATAGGAACATCAATGACGAGAAAACTCATTGATAGGATGCCTCCTGCACGAGCCTCACTGGAGATGGAGCCCACAAATGGGGCATGTGTCAGACCAGGCATCGAACCATGACCTCCTGATTCATAGGTCAATGCTCAACCACTGAGCCATGCCAGCTGGATTGCCAAGCAATTTTTGATTGCTCACAATGATGAGAAAATGGGACGAGGGAATTTTATGTGAGGCATGAAAAACTGAGAACTACAAGGGTATTTTGAAGCAGATGCCACTCCCCATTCTCTTGTCCCACCCAAGTTTACCTGCGGTTCTGGTATCATCAATCTGACAGCTTCCTGAACTCTCATTTCTCTGTTGAGGGCTTCCTCAAATTTGTCAGTAGCTTATTTCTCTGCATTTAAGTAATCCGGAAGTGTGTGTGTGTGTGTGTGTGTGTGTGTGTGTGTGTGTGTGTGTGTGGTGGGAGGAGGGGCGGGAGGATGAGGTGAGTTAAACTCCCTGGGGGTAATCCTCAATAATGGGAGATAAGAGTCCTGGATAAAGGACCCAGTCTCCCATCACTCAATGAAAATCTTGATACCTGTTATAGGATTCAACATTGAAGGCCTAAAGTAGTAAACTGCTCATTAACATGCTTTTATTCCCTCCCTCCCTTTCCCATCACATTTTCTCCCTTGTTTATTTGTGCTTCCCAAATTCTTGCCTCAATGCTTGATTTTGGGAGGGATCCAAATTAAGGCTGTGAGGTTCTTACTATTTCTTAAACATATCAATTATATATTGAAAATGCTTGTTGGGAAGGGGTTAAATGTGACTATGAGATTAAAAATTTGGGGGCTCTCTCTTAAGGGAGTTCACAGGGAAATAGTTGTGGCAAAATTCTCTACCTAGGCTTTTAAGCATAGAATCCTGATTTTGTGTAACAAGAAGCACCATAACTGTCAAATTTCCCTTCTTTGCTTCTCTTTTGTCCTGCACTTTCAGAGAAGTGCAAAATCTTTCTTCCTTCTTTATGTACACTAATAATTTCAGGAAAAATACAGGCACTTTTCCACGAGAAACATTCAGATTTTTTTTTTTGAATACTTTGCCTTTATATAGCTCTTTAAGTTTTGATATTATAACTTGACTCTTAAAGGGCACATTTATTACTTCTCTTTCTAAATTCCTGCAGGGCATCATTATAGAAGCCTCTGAGTAATTAGGCCTTGATCATATTCTCTTAAGCTTCCATGCTTTTGCCCATGATCTTTCATACTAGAAAGTTCTTTATTATCCTTCCATCTCACTGACTTAAAATCATAAGGTTGAGGCACTTTGGGGGTACTTTAAAAAATATATATTGTTATTGATTTCAGAGAGGAAGGGAGAGGGAGACAGAGATAGAAACATCAATGATAAGAGAGAATTATTGATCAACTGCCTCCTGTATGCCCCCTACTGGGATCAAGTCTGCAACCTGGCATGTACCCCTGACCAGAATCAAACCCAGGACCCTTCAGTCCTCAAGCCCACACTCTATCCACTGAGCCAAACCAGCGAGGGTGGGAACTTTTCTTAACCATTAGGCAGTTAAATTCTCTTTTTGCCTCCTATGTATACTTTCATTATAGCAACAATCCCATTAATTGCAATTTTGTGTGTGAATGCCCTTAAGGTCAGAAACTATGTCTTATTCATCTTTATATCCACAGACATAATGAGCACTCAGTGCATGATTTTGGAATGAATAATTATGTGAATTATAAGAAGAAATATTAGTCAAGAATCTGCACTGATCTGATTCTCATTGCAGAAATTTGACGTTGGACCAAGGTTTAAACCATGTTGAGGGGTCTCCATGATTTAGAAGCAACATTTCTAAAATCAGAATGTCTACTTGTTGAGTTCACAGCAAAACAAAACCATCCTGAGTTTATTAACTTGACACGAACTCTATAATTTTTGCACAACTTTTCAAAAGCATTTTTTTTGTAGATTATAAGGACAGTTTCTAGATGATTCTTTTATTCTTTATTTTCTGCATATGGAATAGCCAAGATAATGTATTCAACAGTTTATGCAATACCAATAATTCTGTTATTGCGCATAACAAGAAAAAATATCTAAAAATGCACAGGTAACACAGATGTATGGCTTTATTAAAGGAATTTTAGAACTCCTTAGGTAATCTTCTAAGGCATGGGCTTATCTAAATTGCTGTTTATTTGATTTTGCCAGAAAACATTTAAGAAGATGTATATGATGAAAGTCCTATGTGACATTGGGGAGCTATAGTAGGTAATTGTTTTTAAGATTTTAGTGGTAACATATTTCTTTAGAAAATGATTAATATTGAGCAACAATGAAAAACAAAATGAAGCACCAAAGGAATTAACACTATATGACTTCTATTTTTTATTTTTTTAATATGACTTCTTAAGGGAGTATCCCACATAGATATCCTTTGTTATAAAAATAACATTACTTAACTTAATAACTTTTAATGATCATCTATTATAAGTTAGGTAACATATATATAATCAATGTGGACAAGTAAGAGAAAGCAGATATAATAACAGCAAAATACTCAGTACTCACAGAAAATCATTATTGCTGGTATAATCTCTTTGCTTGTCTTTCACACACTTTTCAAAACTGAAGTGAAGGGAGCCCATTTTCTACCTATCTCAACTGCTGCAATGCAGCTATACTTATAAGAGGATTTTATTTTTCTTTTCTTTATTTTTAACTTAATTAATTAGGATGACATTAGTAAATAAAATTATATAGGTTTCAAATATACAATTCTATATTACATCACTTTATATTGTATTTTGTGTTCACCACCCAAGTCAAGTCTCCTTTTTATTTAATTTAAAGGATAATTTATTCTGACTAATGTGAATTCAACACACACACACAGACACACACACACACACACACAAAGGTATGGCATCCTCTATCAGTTTGTTACCTGCCTACTAATAATTCTTCATTTTTCCCTTTTAAGAAAACTCAATTTTTTTCAGATGTGGGGGATTGATGTGCTGAAGGGGGCCTGGCCCCTCCTTAGTTCTAGAAATGAAATCTTGATTGATAAAAGTCAATCATGACAGTCCTAGTTCCTTGCTAGTGTTGGAACTAAGAGTATAAATAAGGCCCAAATATATTGACTGAAGCAAAGAGTTTTAGGAAATTTTGGAGAAAGATTCTGTGACTTTTAACAAGGGGCATGAGGTGTGCTATGGCATGGGAGTTCTTAAGGAATTTGTAGTGAATAGCATTCAAAGATGGAAGTAGTTTTGAAGCAAAGGGTCGGTTCATTTACTGTCCAGACTAATAAAGATAATGTTTCCCTCCAGCACAAAAATCAAGTAGGTTTGCTGAAAATCCTATCTAATAAAGCGGGAATATGCTAAATAACCTCATGCTGTCACAAAGATGGTGGCGCCCACAGCCAATAGGAGGGAATATGCTAATTGACTGCCATGTCTTCAAAGATGGCGGTGCCCACAGCCACAAGATGGTGGCGCCCAGTCCCCTCAGCCCTGCTGGGGTGGCAGGTGTGTGGCAAGGCCAGACCCACCTCCAGGTGGGCGCAGCCTTGCCATGAGTCTGCCTCTGGAGTCCCCCAGTCCCCTCTGCCCGCTAGACACTCAGGGCTGGCCTGAGGCACAGGCAAGCCTTGGATGGTGGCTGCCAGTCCTCCCAGGGCTGGCCTGAGGTATAAGAAAGCCTCAGATGTTGGCTTCCCAGCCACTCAAGGCCAGTCTGAGTCACAGGCAAGTCTTGGATGGCAGCTGCAGAGCCACGCAGGGCAGGTAACCAGGGCTGGCCCAGGCTTGCACTGCCGGCAATGGTAGCAGCAGAAATGTGTTGGGGCATCACCTTCCCCTGGTTGCTGGGTCACCTCCCATCCCTGAGGGCTCCCGAGAGGGGGCAGGCTGGACTAAGGGACCCCCCTCTAATGCATACATTTTCATGCACAGGATCTCTAGTCTATTATAAAACATTGTGATTTCCTAGTATCAGTCTCCTTTCCTGTAGGCATCTGCCCTGTAGGAATTGAGACATTGGGAAAAGCTAAAAGAAAATGATGATACTGTGGCTATTTTTTAAAATAATATATTTTATTGATTTTCTACAGAGAGGAAGGGAGAGGCATAAAGAGTTAGAAACATCCATGAGAGAGAGACATCAATCAGCTGCCTCTTGTACATCTCCTTTTGGGGATGTGCCCGCAACCAAGGTACTGTACATGCCCTTGACCCGAATTGAACCTGGGACCTTTCAGTCCGCCGACCGAAGCTCTATCCACTGAGCCAAACCGGTTTTGGCTGTGGCTGTTGTTTTTGTTATGAATAACAAACTGTCCTTCTCTCATTCACTCAAGGATTTTCACTTATTCTATTATATCCATGGACATGTGGCAGGCTAATTTGCTAACTTGAAAATAGTGTTAAATCATGGACCCTACACAGCTTTGCCCATTGCGCAGTGTCCTGTGAACATGTAACAGCATAGTTGGGTCAGCTACTTTGTTATCATGAGGCTGCAAGTCTGAGGACAAATGTCAAAGTTGTGCATGGCAAAGAAAAAATACAAAAAAATAAAAATACAGAGAACCTGTTTTTTTTGTTTGTTCATTTGTTTTGTAAAACAAAGATGGAAATTTATTGAAGATCAAGTACAGACTCTCAAATGGGGAGAGAGAAAGTCCCACAAAATGGACTCCCAAGTAGGGAGGGGAGAGAAGGGTCCCCAGAACCTGGGCTTTTGAAGATATTCTTAAATCTATAAAAACAATGTCTGGGATTATTCCACTTTTATACTCAGACATTTCCTCTATTTTAAAAACAAGTTGACTCAGGTTTCCTGTTAACTGTGTCAAGAGCAGTTAATCCAGATCATCAAGGAGTGCAAACAGTTCTGAAGGCCCGCTTACTGCCACAAAATACAATAACATCCAACACTTAGTCAGTACTTATATATGAAAGTTTAGCAATCCACAATTTGGGTACTTTTTAAAATTGAATCCTTATGCAACAACCCTAGATAGTTGTTATTAGTATTTTAAAAGACAAAGATTCAGAACCGCTAGTGGTGAAGGAATAAACCTAAGTCAACTAATACATGACAGAACTAGGATTCAAACTCAGGTCCACCTGGCAACAAAGCCTGGATTCCTAACCCTGACAGAGTATCTCCCCAGTAGTGATAATACTCCACATTTGTCTGGCTTCCCTTGATCCTGACTCTGTACTAAGCATTTAACAATAAATTCCCCTTACATACACGGAGGGAGAATTTTGACCAGTTACATAAGTCTCTGTGCAAATGAATGCCAGGAAACACTCTGCCTGAAAATTAACTTTTCAATTTGTCCCCAAACAGTAATTTTAAATCCGAGATTTGATGGGGTTTTCAGGTCAGAACTGGACATTGGATGCTTCCAGCTATTGCTGAAAGTGAACCGCTTGTTGTGGACTAATTTCGTCAATATATATTAACCTTATAATTGGAAAGGATGTGGTGTTATGCTGAGAGATAAGCAAATGAGAGATTAGTTCACTTCATATGAATCCCTTATTCAGGAGTATTTTTTTTTTTTTGCTTGGAAATTACTCTAACCTCCACTTCAACAAAGATAGAAACAACCCCCAATACTGTTGGACTTGAAGCTGTAGGCAATCAGAAATCAAGTAAATCACTATCCCCTAGGTACACTCATGAATAAATAAATTAACTGATAAGATCCAAGGAACACACACACACACACACATACACACACACACACACACACACACACACACACACACACACACTGAGTGGCCAGATTATTATGATCTGTAAACGCATAATAATCTGGCCACTCAGTATACATATATTAGAAGCCTGGTGCATGAATTTGTGCATGGGTGAGGTCCAGCCAGCCTGGCCAGGGGAAGGGGGCATGGACTATTGGCCAGCCTGCCTACTGGTCGAACTCCTGATCGAGGGGGCAATTTGCATATTAGCCTTTTATTATATAGGATATATACTGAGTGGCCAGATTACTATGCATTCAAAGATCATAGTCATCTGGCCACCCAGTGTATATATTCCTATATTTTCTTACTTTGAATCAGAGTGCTCCCCAGGGACACTATAACAGTGTTATGATCTAATCTGAGATTCTGATTAAAAACAAATCTGTATGAAATGGAAGATTTTTTTTTATGTATACAGTACATTGCTTTTTGAATAACAGTTGCTCAGATTTGGTTGCTTAATATGATTTCTGGATGATTTTTCTATTATAATATAAGGGTGTGACAGATTAATAAACTGCCTAGTTTCTTGAGATGGTCAAAACTGGTAGAAATATTCAATGAAGATTTTGAAGTATTGGAAAGTAAGATTTGAAATTTGAAAAGTTGACTAAAATATCCAAAATTTGTTCTTTCTATATCTGTAGTGACAGGAGTGACATCAGAATACGACCTACTTCTCAACTGCAATATAATTTTTAATATGAAAGTTATTTGTTATCACTCTCTACCACGGCCCAGAAGTGAAACATAATCCAAATACATTATCCATTCTAATATAACGTTGGCGTGTATTTCCCTAGTGCTGTTGTTTTCCAGGGAACTTAGTCCTAATTATTTAACACTTTCAAAGTCAATAAATTATTGGAGGGGGCAGAAGACCTGTTGGTGCGTGGAATTTCTCTGAGAAATGAAAATCCTCTCATAAAGTGAGAAGTAGCAACAAGGTATTGTTTAATAATAGCAAGTAATATTTTTAAATTACTGTTTAGAAATGTATTGCCTGATATTAAAATGACTTTATATAAATGCTGTGTCCTCAATTTAAAAGGACATGGATAACCCCCCTAGGACTGAGCAGGCCTTTTCTATACCTAATTAAATTAAGTGCAGTGTATAGTGCCTCTCTGCGAAGATTAATAGAATGCATTACTTGTCAGTTTAAGTGTTGCCTGTGGCGGTATTTTTTCTAATTTAATTAAAAGCTGTTCTTTTATGAAGAACAATCTTGCAGCATAATTCCTCTCACGTTTACATTTCTTAAGGCTGTTTGGGAGAAAATGGGTAGTAAAAAGAGAGAAGAGAAAAGGAAAAAAAAAAAGGGAAGGAGACCAAGGTGTAGTTATCCAAAAGGAAGTTAACACTTATTTCCTGATTTGGGGGCAAATTTTATTTCAAAAGTGAAATGAGTGGGGATAAACCAGGAGTCTGGAGAGGCAACAGTTTTCATTGTTGTGTGTTAGGTCATATCTCTACGTAATGCAAAGTAACAACTTTGATAAAGGGTTTGGGCATTTGTCAAACAGGTGATTATACCACAGACTCTCACGTAGTCACACATTTGTTGTGCTGTTGGACCCTGGAAAGTGTGTGATTAGCTGTGGAGTGCCGTATTGACTACCCTTCGATGCTCTGGTATAGGCAAACAAAGTTCACACAGTAACATCCTGAAGATATGGAAGGGTCAAGAGAGCCAACTTCAGAACCCTGCCCTGGTATTAGTGATTTCTTGATCAGAATTAGACAATAGTCAACCCGTTGAACTCTTCCTATTTTTGTCATGAATATCTATCTCTATGGCTAAATATTTATCATCTTAGTATAACAAGACTATATGTTCCTGAGTTTAATCAAAGAGGAGAGAATAAAATATGGTATAGAAGAAACCTTTTAATAAAGAAAATATCTGATAAAATTAGAAAAGTAGGAAAAATAAACAAATGGCAAATAAACATATGAAAAGATGCTCAACATTTTATGTCATTAGGAAGTGCAAACTAGAACCGCAATGAGATATCACTGTACACCTATTAGAATCACTGAAATCCAAAACACAGACAACTACAAATGCTGGAAGGGTGTTGGTAAGAAGAACCCTTAATAATCGCAGGTGGATATGTAAAAAGATACAGCCATTTGTAAGATAGTCTGATGAGTTGTTTTTTATGAAAACAAACATACTCTTTACCATATGATCAGTTAATTGTGCTTTATGGTATTTAGCCAAAAGGAGTTGAAAACTATGTCCACAAAAGCCCTGCATGAGGCTTTTTATAGCAGTTTATTCCATAATTTCCAAAGCTTGGAAGCAACCAGAATGTCCTTCTGGAGGTGACAAGATAAACTATGATACATCCAGACAATATTATTCAGCACTAAAAAACAAAAGAACTATCAAGCTATGAAAAGACAGGGAGGCATCCTAAGTGAAAGAAGCCACGTATGTATGATTCCAACTATCTATAATAATAATAGTCTAATATACTAATTAGACTGGATAGCCCAATGACCTTCTGGATGTCATTCTAGACATCCTTCTAGAAAAAGTCATAGTGAGTGAGGGAGGGGTAAGGCAGAGGTGATCAGACAGGCAGATGAGTATTTCTGGGCAATCAGGCAGGCAGGCATGATGGTTAGGGGTGATCAGGCAAGCAGGCGAGCCGTTAGGAGCCAGTGGTCCCAGATTATGAGAGGAACGTCCAACTGCTGGTTTAGGCCTGGTCCATAGTGGGACATCCCCTGAGGAGTCCTGGATTGTGAGAAGGTGCAGGCTGAGCTGAGGGCCCCACCCTCTTCCCCATGCATGAATTTCATGCACTGGTTCTCTACTATGATGTTATAAAAAGGCAAAAACCATGATATTCCAAAAGTACCAGTGGTTTCCAAAGGCTGGGTGAAGGAGAATTGAATAGACAGCACAGAGGATTTTTAAGTCAGTGAAATTATTCTGTATGATACTAGGTGCACACATTACATTTGTCAAAAGCCATGTATACAACACCAAGACTTACCTTTAGTGTGAACTATGGACTTTGGGTAATGATAATATGTTAATGTGAGTTAATTGATTGTAACAATCATACCACACATGAATAAAGTTGATAGTGAGGGAGACCATGCATAGGTGGAGTATGTGGAACATCTCTGCATCTTATACTCAGTGAACCTAAAACTGTTCTAAAATAAAGTCTGCCCCAAATAATCAATGTAATATGCCATATACAGGATAAGGAACACAAATGACTTAACAATTGATGCAGAAAAAAATATTTGACAAAGTCGAACACCAAATCATGATTAAAAACTCTCAAGGATTCTGGGAAATTACTTTAATTTGATATAATAAATCTACAAAAAGTCCCAACATCTAACATCTTGTTTATTGATAAGGAACTGAACACTTTCTCCCAAACTGGCAAGAATGTCCTTTCTCACCACTCTATTCAGCATTGTAGAGGAAGTCTTAGTAGCTCAATAAAAAGAAAAGGAACAAAACTCTCCTTATTTGTAGATGACATAGTAATTATGTAGAAAATTCTAAGCAATACAATTTTTTTAAAACTTATGGAAATAATTATAGCAATGTTATAGAATATAAGATTAATTTTCAAAAATCAATTGCTTTTTTAAATAATAACAAAAAGCAATTGGAATTGATAACTTAAAAATGGTATATATTGTGCCTGGTTGGCCTGGCTCAGTGGTTGGGCATCAACCTATGAACCAGGAGGAAATAGTATAGTACCCAGTTAGGGCATACGCCCTGTTGCAGGCTCAATCCCTAGTAGAGGAAGCAGCTGATCAATGATTCTCTCTCATAGATGTTTCTATCTCTCTCTCCCTCTCTCTCCCTCTCTAAAATAAACAAAAATATTTTAAAAACAAAACAAATAAAAATGGTATATATTTATAAATAATTTATAATGGCACCAAAAATTGGAATGCTAGACATAAACCTAATAAAATGTATTCCAGATATGTAAACAGAAAACTAAAATTTTGATTTAAATCAAAAGAGGTCTAAATGAATGGAGAGAGATTTTGGTTTTACAATTGCAATGCTCAGTGTTGTCAAGATGTTGATTCTTCCCACTTGATCTGTGGAATCAATGAAATCTCAATCAAAATTCCAGTTCGCTATTTTGTGGATATCAACAAGTAAATACTAAAGTATGGTTGAAAAGGCAAAAGACCTGGAAAGGTAGGGACCACAAAATACAGAAGGAAAGAGCAGACTTGAAAGATTCACACTACCCAATGTCAAGACTTACTGTACAGCTAAGTAAATAAGACAGCATAGTATTGATGAAAAAAATAGATCTGTAGATCAAGGAACAACATCAGAGTACAAAAATAGACTCACACAAAATAGTTAACTGATATTTCATAAAAAAGCAAAAGCAATTCAATGAAGAAATGAGGCTTTTAAGCAAATATTATTTGAATAATTGTATGCCCATATGAAAAAAGAGCTTATTCTTATAACAAAAATTAACACAAAAGTGGATCATAGCCTCAATGAAAAATGCAAAACTTTGAGCAGAAAAAAATCTATGTGACCTAGTATTTATCTATGAATTTTTAGATCTAAAACATAAACCATGGAAGAAAAAAGACTGCTACTGTAACAAATATGCTAGACTAACAAGATGCTAATAAAAATAGAAACTAGGTTTCGTGTATTTGGGAACTCTCTATACTAACTTCATAATTTTTGGTGAATCTGAAATAGTTATAAAATGAAACAGTTATTCAAAATGAAGTTTAAGGAGTAGGAAAGCAGTGTTGTTTAAAGACACAGAAAAAAAATGTTTGACCAAAAAATCTCAGCAGTGGTTACAGCTAATAAATTTTCTACTTCTTGGTAGTCACAAACCGGCTTGTTAGGAAGATAAAAGTGGTGAGGAGACAGGAGAAGGATAAAAGGTTTAGCAGCCTGGTTCTCCTAATCCCATTGTTTGGCCCAGTTTCTGGTTCAGTGGCGTAAAGGAGTAACAGATGTGCTCCTCGGATGTCTTCCAGTTTTAAGGAGAGTGTGATGGGGAACACAGATTCCAGAAAGCAGTTCCTCCAGTCTGCCAGAAACTTCTACCAGGGACAGTTGAAAAATGAGGCAATCATTGCAACTCACAACAAAAGGGGGCAACATAAGATTCCAATTCCAATGTTCAAACCTAGGGAACAAAAAAAATCACCTTTTAGTGTAATCACAGATCAGCCCTGTCTCTTCTTTAATGAGATCATAATATTAATCATCTCTCATTGTAGACATTTTGAACTTCATAGGTTCTGTAAATCAGTATGGATTATCCAGTAAGGAAGTCAGAGCTATAGATAATAGTATTTGAATTTAAAAAAGTGTTATTTTCTCTTTCTGAAATAAAAAATGGCACCCACCAAAAATATATATATATCTGTTATTTTAAAAGGGAGATGATGAATTTCTGCCCAATGTTATAGTTCTATAATATTGGCATTTTATTCTGTTTGGTTCTATAGTTGCCTGCCATAACAATTTAAGACAGAAAGATTAGTGGAGTAATTTTACACCAATAAAGGCCACCTTGCAGAAGGTCAGTTCACTGCTTGCTTCTTGTTTCACAGCAGACCCTTCCAGCAACAGGAGTTTCTGTTGAAAGGGCTAGGAGCAGAAATCAGAGACAAGCCACTTCCTTCATGTCATTGGATATGGTCTTATACATAGAATTTGGGTATTTTTTTTTTTTTTGTAAAAAAGTCTATTGGAGGCATATTGCTTCCCATAAATTACATACTTTGAGTTTTTGTTCTGTTTTAAGAAAACAAAAACAATAAAAAATAGAGAGCCATAAAACATGTTGCTCTCTCAAAAGTTTATGGAGTCTTCAAATATACTACACTATTTTCTTTATCTTAAGAAATTTCCTTTAAGTCCTGAAATTAATTGAATTACCTTTCTTTTTTTTTAATATATATATATATATATATATATATATATATATATATATATATATATATATATATATTGATTTCAGAGAGCGAGGGAGAGGGAGAGAGAGATAGAAACATCAATAATGAAAGAGAATCATTGGCTGCCTCCTGCACACCCCATACTGGGATTGAGCCCATAACCCGGGCATGGGGCCTGACTAGGAATATAACTGTGACCTCCGAGTTCATGGGTCGATGCTCAACCACTGAGTACCACGGGCCAGACTGAGGTACCTTTCATAACATCAGCAGAGTCATTTCAGAAGGGGTTTTAAGTTCACCATTTAAATCACCAACTCACTAGGGTCTTGCTCCTTCTGGAAAGCTTAACTCTTGCAAAATTGCAGTTCTTAAGAAAAATACAGAATTTATTGAGTATTTCCTAAGTGACTTGCCCTTTAAAAGTGTTATTTTGCTTAGTTCTCATAAAAGCTTTGTGAATTGTCTTCATTACAATTTACATATTAGAAAACTGAAGCCAACAGTAATTGGCATCTTCTCAAGATCACAAAGCCAGAAATAAATAAAATAATTAAAAGATATACACATATATTATACTATAGGCCTGGTGCACAAAATTCATGCATGGGGAGGGGAGTGTCTGTCCCTCAGTCCAACCTGAACTCTCTCCAATCTGGGACCCCTCAAGGGATGACCAGCTACCCATTTACCAGTAAGATTGGGCCTAAATGGACAGTCGGACATCCCCCTCACAATCCAGGACTGCTGACTCCCAACTGCTCCCCTGCCTGCCTTCTTGATTGCCCCTAACAGTTTCTGTCTGACAGTCTGATCACCCCTAACCATTCCTCTGCCAGCCTGATTGATGCCTAACTACTTCCCTGCCAGCCTGTTTGCCCCTAACTGCCCTCCCCTTCAGGCCTGGTCATCCCTAACTGCCCTCTCCTGTAGGCCTGGTCCCTCCCAACTGCTCTCTTCTGCTGGCCATCTTGTGGTGGCTATCTTGTGTCCACATGGGGCCAGTCATCTTTGACCACATAGGGGCAGCCATCTTGTGTGTTGGAGTGATGGTCAATTTGCATATCAGTCTTTTATTATATAGGATATAGGCCTGGTGCATGGGGGGGGGAGGGGCTGCAGCTGGTTTGCCTTGAAGGGTGTCCCGGATTGTGGTGGGGTTCCCTTGAGGTGTGGAGTGGTCTGGGTGAGAGGCCTGTGGTGGTTTGCAGGTTGGCCATGCTTCCAGGTGACCCAAGTAGAGGCCCTGGTATCTGGAATTTATTTATCTTCTATAATTGAAATATTGTAGCCTTTAGCAGAGGCCAAGGCAGGCCAGAGCAGGTGGAAAGCTTGGCTTCCTCCATCACCAGGTCAACTTAAACCTCCTTTCTCTCCAACTTCGTGGCTGCTGCCATTTTTGTTGGGATTTATTTATCTTCTATAATTAAAAGTTTGTAACCTTCAGTGGAGGCGTTTGCAGCCAGGGTGTGTAGAAAGCTTGGCTTCCTCCATTGCTGGGGAAACCCAGGCCTCCTCCTCCCTCTATGGTCCAGATCTTGGTTGGATTAATTTGCATACCTGTTCCTGATTGGCTGGTGGGTGTGGCTTGTGGGTGTAGCAGAGTGATGGTTAATTTGCATATTACTCTTTTATTAGATAGGATGTACATATCTAAGAAAACAGGCCAATCTAACTTTCCAATTTAACCCATAATACAAGTGTTTATATCTAAATCCCTGAAGTGCATGAACCCTGCCTCCTTTGTCACTATTCCACCTACCCCACTGCCTAGAAAATAGTGAACCCTCCCTTATTGTTATTATCTGACTAAATGGAAAATACTTGGAAATCAAGTTTCTCATAGTTAACATTATTTTCCTGATGTTCAACCAGAGGAGGCAGTTGCATTAAAATTGGCTAGTGGCTCAGTGTTAGAAGACATACTACAAGATCTCTACTTCAATTTAGACATGGGCTTTCAAGTAAAAATATACAAACATATTTGGCTCTATCTGTACCTACTTTGTTCTTACTTTTGTTACAGGAGTTTGTTGTTTTCCAAACTAGGGAACTAGACCAGGTACCCAGGATGCAGATGATTTAATGAATCATGTTTTCAGAATCAGGTCATGTGTATGTCATTCCATTTCACCTTTCTTTCTTTCTTTCTTTCTTTCTTTCTTTCTTTCTTTCTTTCTTTCTTTCTTTCTTGTCTTTCTTCCTTTCTTTCTATGTTTTTATTTGTTTTTTATTGATTAACGTATTACATATGTGAACTTATCCCCCCATTGCCCCCCCAAACCCCCACTCATGCCCTCAACCCTCCTTGTGTCTTTGTCCATTGGTTAGGCTTATATGCATGCATACAAGTCCTTTGGTTGATTTCTCCCTCTTACTGCACCCTCCCCTACCTTCCCTCTGAGGTTTGATGGTTTGATCAATGCTTCTCTGCTTCTGGATCTGTTTTTGTTCATCAGTTTATCTTGTTCATTATATTCCACAAATGAGTGAGATCATGTGATATTTATCTTTTTTTGACTGGCTTATTTCACTTAGCATAATGCTCTCACTCTCCATCCATGTTATTGCAAATGGTAAGAATTCCTTCTTTTTTACTGCAGTGTAGTATTCTATTTTATAGATGTACCACAGTTTTTCAATCCACTCATCTACTGATGGGTACTTAGGCTGTTTCAATATCTTAGCTATGGTGAATTGTGCTGCTATAAACATAGGGGTGCATATATCCTTTCTGATTGGTATTTCTAGTTTTTTGGGATATATTCCCAGAAGTGGGATCACTGGGTCAAATTGGAGTTTCATTTTTAGTTTTTTGAGGAAACTCCATACTGTTCTCCACAGTGGCTGCACCAGTCTGAATTCCCACCAGCATTGCAAGAAGGTTCCTTTTTCTCTGCATTCTCGCCAGCACTTGTCATTTGTTGATATGGTGATGATAGATATTCTGACAGGTATGAGATGGTTCCACACTGTTGTTTTGTTTTGCATCTCTCGGATGATTAGTGACTTTGAGCATGTTTTCATATGTCTCTTGGCCTTCCTTATGTCTTCTTTCGAAAAGTATCTATTTAGGTCCATTGCCCATTTTTTGATTGGGTTGTTTATCTTCCTTTTGTTAAGTTGTATGAGTTCTCTGTAAATGTTGGAGATTAAACCCTTATTGGTGATAACTTCTTTTTCTCTTTTGTGGAATGTGTGTTATTCATTTGGTTTATTTTTAACATGACTTAGAGTAGTTTAAGGTTTCCTAAAATGAGTTGTAAACCTAGAAACTATGAATGCTTTCTGCTTCTTACTTCCTCTACCTTCTCAGCAAGTAGACTGATAACTGTGACATGACCTTCGAAGATCTTTTAAAGAAAATTGTTCCTCCGGAAGTCAGAGACTAAGAATTTCTCAATTTTAAAGGAAAAATACAAATGAATGATCTAGGTTATCAGAAGAACTTCAAATATATAATACTTGCAGATGTGTCATGTGCTGAGACTCAACGATGAAGAAAAGGTGGCTTTCAGAAGTTAATTTTATTTTATTGTGATGTGATATGTTACAGCAATTTAAAAAATTTTCAACCTCAATTCAGTTCAGCATTTGTAAGGGAATCAAGGGCAAAAGTTACTTGTTCCATAGTGTCTGGTTTATACTATTCAGCTAAGGGGAAAAGGACAGGAAAGATTCTATTCTGCTTCTGTCATCAACCAGCAAAGAGACCTGGACAAGTCATTTTAAACTCCCCAAATTTCAGGTTTCTTGGGTTAAATTCAGGGTTTGTTTTGCAATATTTGGAATTGCTTCTGTGTGTGAACTACAAGGTCTGCATTAAAGTATATAATGCACATAATATGCATGATACATATATAATAATGAAAATATCTGCTTACCTATCCACTAGTTAACTCTCTTTACAATTAATTGTTCTTATGCCATCTATCTCTTTGTTACACAAGGTATTGTAGTGTATCACCCAATATATCAGGATGGGGCTGGATTCTCAGCACCACTACTGCCAAGATCAATGGCCTTGCATGTATTACATTATCCTATGAACCTCATACAACATGTCTGAAGAATGATGAAAAATAAGGGTGTTTAATAAAACCAATTATTGTTTCTTCTAATTTAATGCCCTAAACGTATTTTTAAAATATTCCTAGAACAGACATATTTTATTGCATAAGACATTTTGGCCACAGTAATCACCATATTTCTAATTGAAAAAACATACCAATGTTGTATATAGGTAACCATTGGTCCCCAAATGTTTTATACAATGTTTAATACATATTATTCTCCATATTCTTCCTCCTGTTCCTTTCTCAAATGTTAACTTCTCTAAGATTTATGCAATTCTACATTCCTAACTTGCATAATCAGTTTCTATATAAAAAAGGAGTAGAGGAAAAACACTACCTTCCCTCATTTCTTTTTAATATATTTTATTTATTTTTTTACAGAGAGGAAGGGAGAGAGATAGTTAGAAACATCCATCAGCTGCCTCCTGCACACCCCCCACTGGGGATGTGCCTGCAACCAAGGTATATGTGCCCTTGACAGGAATCAAACCTGGGACCCTTCAGTCCACAGGCTGACACTCTATCCACTGAGCCAAACCGGTTTCAGCTACCTTCCCTTCATTTCAAAACCCTAATCTGAAGCTGTGATGTACACAATTTAGTCTTTACTATCGGGCTGAAGTTTCCTCCTTGCTACCAGTATGCCTTTTACAATCTTCAAGATGTAGCAAGATGTATCTGGTTTTAAAATGTCATCGCTGATGAAATGATAGATATTTTTCAATACTGACAATACCCGGGCCCTCTGATCTCCCTCTTCTCTCTTCTGCCCAGGCCGCGTTTCTGTAGTTGGGAAGAGCAGCAATGGAGATTTGAGGCAATCAGAAATGATTCTGAAGGGACTGGCTGACATCCACTTTTCACACCGCACAAAGGGCTCCTGTCTTTTAGCAGAGGTTGCGGTGTCTCCTGCCCAGGGACATTTGAGCATCCTGTTGTGGCCTGGCATTAAAACAAATTTATTGACGTCCCTCTGTGGGACTCCCGGCTGGCCTTTAGTATATTATTGTTATATTTTATTTGTATAGATATCCTGCCAGGCCGTGTGCTATAAATAGTGATGCTTTTATTGTTGGTGCCGCACGCTTAATAAAGCTGCAGTTTTCCCGGCAATTAATTGCGCTGACAATCAATGCAGGGCTGCGGGCAGAGTGTTTATGTGCTGTGCCCGGGATGAGGAGAGCCCCGAGAAGTCCGCTGTCAGAGTTAACTACGCCGCCCAGACAGAAAGCCACATCCTGTTCTTGGTTTCACCAAACCACAGCTGATTATAGGCCGGGCCGAGGCCTGGTTTGGCTTATAAAGTGGAGATTATTTGGTCACTTTTAAAACAATCAAGGTTGGACATTTATTTGGGACAAAATACATGATAAGATGACTCATGTCTGATTTTTCTCAGGGTATGGACTATGTTGGATGAATTTTCTTTCTTTGAAATACTGCAGCTTGTAGCTTTCCACCAAACTTTAAGATAAAAATACACATAGATGTTTGGTGTGTTGGTAGATACTTCCAATGTACTCATATAATTTCCCTGGATTATATATAGCTGAGGACTGTTTTTAATTTTTCTCTACATTTTCTCCCTTCTTCCATGTGCTGATATAAAAGAAGAATATAATAGTAAATATTAAAAAAAACCTGTCAAATAAGTACTTTTAAAGTATAGCATTTTAATTTGATTTTGCGAATGGATTTAGTGACCATGTTCAAGTCATAGACAATTTTCATGCTGTTAGGTAAATAGAAAAAGATGGGGACTTCATTTCTTTTATAAAGTGATAATTATTCTGGAATGAAAATGTGACAAAGAGTGCATCGAAGGGACAACTATCAAATATAGCCACAGAAAACCTAAAAACAATTTTAGGAAAGACAATCACCAGATACTATTTATGATATATGTAGTGAGAAAATACACCATTCTTCATAGGTACAAAACCACAAATACATGAGAGAAAAAATTGGACAAGATATAGGTGGGACATATGTAAGAAATATTCAAAACTCTTCTTTTGAATGACGTAAAACAGTGAATAAATGGAGATATATATATATATATATATATATATATATATATATATATATATATCATGGATATATCATGGATATTAAGGCTGAGAAATAGAAAATTATTCACTTTGCTCAAACAAAGATATTGAAGCAAAAACAATTCCAATCAAAATGCTGGCGGGATTTTAGGGGTTACTGAACAACATGAACCTAAAAGCCATCTGTAAGCATGACTCAGAACAGCAAAGGGAATCATGCAACAATGAAGCAGGGAGGAGCAGTACTCAACTAGATGTTAAATGAGAATAAAGATTTCTAGAATAAAGAGAGCATGAGAAACTGGAGTGAGGAAAGGAAGGTCATGAAAACAGAAATGGAGTTCAATAAGGAGATTAATTACACATGTTGTAAGTATTTATGACCTGATAGTCCTATTCTTTCACATAAGTGAGAAAAAGAATATTTGTAATGTTAAGTGATGCTAAAATACTTGGTTAACTTTTTGGAAATACTTTTTCAAATAAAGCATCCTAACCATTTTTTTAAAAAATATATTTTATTGATTTTTTACAGAGAGGAAGAGAGAGAGATAGAAAGTCAGAAACATCAATGAGAGAGAGACATCGATCAGCCACCTCCTGCATGCCCCACAGTGGAGATGTGCCCGCAAGCAAGGTACATGCCCCCAACCGGAACCGAATCTGGGACCTTTCAGTCCGCAAGCTGATGCTCTATCCACTGAGCCAAACCGGTCTCGACCTAACCATTTTTTATAAAGAACTTATCTCCATTACTTTAATGTTGCAAGTTCTAAATATAAATTTAATGTTCATCTAATCTTAAAAACAGCTAAGGCCATTTAATTATAACTCACAAGGCTGAATTCTTAAACAAAAAGGAATGAAAGAATTGACATAAACAATGATAGCATGACATAAGTACTCTGTTTATAATTAAAAAATGCCAATAATTATATTCCAAGAAAAATAAAATCCTAGGGGAATATATTTGTCACATATATGGCAAAGAGTTGGATTTACCTTTCTGCTATGTTAAGAATCTTTACTAATCAAAATAGCAATGATAAAATCTAACACCTGCCTAATCTCTTTTGTAAACATCCTAGTAACACAACTCCTGACAAATACATGAACAATTTTTGTTGATGGGTGAGTTCATGAAATGTTTCACCAGGATACATATTGTCTAGGAATACCTAAGGGCATCACACTTGGAACCTCTATATTTATGAAATGCAACTCTCTAGAAAACATCACCTAAGTTATATAATTGACTATAAAGTAGAGTGTTTCAGAGTCAAACTAGCTTCCTATTTTGTTGTTAACATCCCGGCTGTATAACTTGGAGGCTTCATATGATAAATCTGGGAAAGAACTACGTAACACAGCTAAGAAGGACCCGAGGATTGGTATCAGCAGGTCCAGACTTCTCTATGCTTTGTCAGAGCCCTGCAGTTACCTGTATCCTTGATATTATTAGTTAAACTTAATTCTGGGTTGAATCACTGATTTTTGTGTTTCTGACTTGGCAATCACATGACTCAAAGAGAACAATGAGAAATAACATAAATAGAAATTGAGCAATAACCAAAAAAATTCAAGATTTATATGCCAATAATAACTAGCATTTTAAGCACTTACCATACGCTATACAATATATTAAGAGTTTTTTTATTGCATGTCATCCTAAATACCACCCAATGATACAATTTTTTTTCCAGTTTTACAGAAAATAAACAACTCTGAGTGTTAAAGAGTTTAAGTGGCTGGTTCCAAGTCACATAACTAGTAAATGTCATAACCAGAACACAAACCTGTTTGTGTAACTATAAAACCTATTTTATCCCTCCAAGCCCCCACCAATTAGGGGAGCAGCAAAATTGAAAAAAGTAAATTTATTAATAAAATTTAAAAATGTAAATTAAAACACAGAAACATGTTATTAATAGAATTAAAAAAATTAAATATTGCTAAAATTTGGGACAATACTAAAAACAATTAAATTGGCACAACTTTTCTAGCAATATATGTTTCTCATATGCATTCAGAGCATAAAAATGTCTAAAGAAATTTGACCCAGAATTCTAGAAATTCATCCTGAGAGAAACATTTAAGATGTTTATATAGAATTACACTTTAAAATTATTTATAAGAATGAAGAAGCATAAACTTTCAATACTATAAAATTGATTAAATGCATCCTAGTACTTCTGATACTTTTATTTATTATATTTTAACAAATGTTAAAAAAATTTGTTTAGCAAAAATATCAGTTAACAAATAGCTTACAATGTGTGCAAAAACAGCCACATTTTTAAGTGTAAATGTTATATTTTAAAAGTTATGTATTTGTGCATAGAAAGAAAAATACTAAATGTTTACGTAGTAAATATCCATTATAATTCATTATGTTCAGTGTGATTATGTTCATATAGGGCTTATATGAATTTTCCAGTTTTCTATGGTAAGCATAAATTCTTTCTTAATTAATACAAAGCTTTTACTTTTATATTTCAAAAACCTAACTTTGTAAAGATAACAATTGCCCATAATATTAAAAATTGGAATCAATTTAGTTTCAAACAATTTTATAAATAAAATAAAGTTCTAATGCACAAACTGAAAAGTTGAATGCTACTGCCAGATTTTATAGCATAAATTTTAGGTGACATAAAAATCAAGGAAAAAAACAGTTTTGTTTTCAAGTTAATAAGTAAATATTTCATGGAAAAGATTAATATTTACATTCGTGGAAAACAAAGGAGAACATTTTTGGAAGTAGTAAGTAGAACATTTATCCACTCCCCCTTAGAATCTAGGAGAAGACTAATCATATTGAAACAAAATGTTTTGCTTTTTTGTTTGCTTGTTTTTTATTTCTCTTTTCTTTAGTGATTAAGGTATTACATATGTGCCCTTATCCTCCCATTGCTCCCCCCCTCCTACTCCCTCACTCATGCTCTCACTCATGCTTTCTCCCACCTGGTATCTGTGTCCATTGGTTAGTCTTATATGCATGCACACAAGTCATTTTTTATTGAATTTATTGGGGTGACATTGGCTAATAAAATATGTACAATCTATAATACATCACCTATATCCTGTATTGTATTTTCCCCACCCCAGGTCAAAGCTCTTTCCATCACCATTTATCACCCCTATACCCTATTCTAACCTCCTCTTCCCATTCTTCTTTCCTTTGGCAATCACCATACTGTTGTCTATGTCTATGAAGTTTTTGTGTTTTCTGTTTTCTGTGTATTTTTTCTTAACCCCTTCACCTTTTTCACCCAGTCCCTCAACCCCCCACCTCTTACAAGTATCAATCTGTTCTCTATGAGTCTGTTCATATTTTGTTTGTGAATTAACTTTGTTCACTAGATTCCACATGTGAGGAAAACCATATGGTATTTGTCTTTCTCTGACTGGATTAATTCACTTAACATAATGTTCTCCAGGTCCATGCTATTGCAACACATCTTAAGCGTATTCACTTTTTTGTTCTTAATAGAGCATGTGAAGACATTGGAAGACAATGCAATTGGGACTGCTTCTGATTGACAAACAGTGGCTGGGAAGTGAAAGAATAAATCTGCTCAGGGGATGTTGAATCAATTAGAAAACCTTTGTATTTCTTAAGAAGTTGTGTTGGTATATGTCAGCAGAGAAGTCAATGCCAAGACTGAATTCGATATGCTTGATATTTACTGGGGAAATACTTGTGAAATATAAAGGAAGAAGGAGCAGGATTAGGCAAGAAGACCTTCAGACCATGTTGCGGATCTGACAGCTGAGATAGGAGGTGGTGAGAAAGCACTGGGGGGTGAGGGGTGGGCAGGGGGGAGAAAGAAAGCATCGGGTGGAAAAAGGTGTGCAGGGAAGCACAGTTCTGAGTAAGTTTTGTCCAAGCTAATTAGCGGTGCCCAAATAAAAGTTTCTTCTTGGAGAAATCAACTTAGTGTAAGGATGACGAGATTCCAGTACACCTTGCACGGCTGGGGTAATGCTGGGATGCCCAGGGGAAGGGTGGGTTGGCATGAATGCTGTGGTGCATTCAAAGCTGTGGCTGCAGAAGTCTCTGAACCCACTCTGCTCCCACAGCGGGTGTCCACGAAGGGCATTCTGGGCAGGACACCTTCTCCAGGCACCTTGATGCAGAGATCCACCTAGATGTGGGCAGCTATCCCTGGTTCTCCAAGGCTATTATTCTTGTAAGGAAGCTTAGAAGAGGCATGTTGGTGGTTAATGACATTGTAGCCCTCCCAATTCCCTTGCGCTTTGCCTGTTACTTGGGCATATCTTAAAAACATGGCACAGCCGAGAACGGTTTGGCTCAGTGGATAGAGCATTGGCTTTCGGAATGAAGGGTCCCAGGTTCGATTCAGGTCGGGGGCATGTACCTTGGTTGCGGGCACATCTCCACTGTGGGGCGTGCAGGAGGCGGCTGATGGATGTCTCTCTCTCATCCTCATCGATGTTTCTGACTTTCTATCTCTCTCCCTTCCTCTCTGTAAAAAATCAGTAAAATATATTAAAAAAAAAACAAAAACAAAACATGGCACAAATCTTTACTCCTGAGAAGCCAGAACGTTTGATAATTACACATTTCTCAGTACCAGGTGCTTCATGTTTTTATTCGCAGTTACTATGGGGCAAAGGAGGACCTAGAGGGACCGTCAATGGCAAGACCAGGCTAAATTCTCAGGAGACTTATGGGGTAAAAGCATGTGGAGGCTAAAAAAGAACAGGAGGCAGAGAAGACTTCACTTTTTTTTTAATTTTTTTTATTGATTTTTTACAGAGAGGAAGGGAGAGAGACAGAAAGTCAGAAACATCGATGAGAGAGAGACATCGATCAGCCATCTCCTGCACGTCCCACTGTGGAGATGTGCCCGCAAGCAAGGTACATGCCCCCAACCGGAATAGAACCTGGGACCTCTCAGTCCGCAAGCCGATGCTCTGTCCACTGAGCCAAACCGGTCTCGGCAAGACTAATTGTAAGTGAACACAGGGAAGAGTGGATAGGAAGAGCCTCAGAAGGCACTGTTCTCCTGAGAGTTTCAGCCAGAATGATAGTAAGTCCACTAGCTACAGGTGAAAGTAAGGGGAACCCCACATGCAGGAATGCTCAAGCAGGTGAGGATCCTACTCCTCTCCCCTAGGCCTGCCATGCCCAACCATGGACTGGGACCAGCGACTGGGAGTGGTCTGCTACTGACACTGAGCGGCGGTCGAGTTGTTGCTTTTGAAGTCTCTCAATCACCTGGGCTTTCTGGCAGGTTCCCTTAAAGAGATCTGAGCAGTCTACCTGGAGGACTGCTGCAAAAAGTCTAGGTGAAGAGGGAAATGGTCATAAAAATGTACAATTGACTGATAGAAGATAACTTGAGATACATTCACATGGTGTGAAAAAGTTTAAAGTTGGAAGCTTTAATCCCTACTCCATTGTGAAGGCTGTGCTTTGATGTATTCTTGTCAAACAAAGTATTTAATATCTTCTTTATCACACACACACACACATTTATCTTTAACACACACACACAAAATATGTTAATATCTTCTTTATTACACACACACATATATATCTTTAACGCACACACACACACATATTTATGATTTATAAGATAGCCTGAGGGTGCTCATAGTGTATTCTTTTTGGGTAATTTATTATCAAAATAAGTATTAGGGTGTAAATATTTAGATAAAATCTTACTGTCCTGTAAATATTTTCTTGGAATTAGTTTAGTGATATTTGCTCTGGAGATATTCTTTAGCATTTTTATTTTTGGTTGACAGTCAACGTCTACCAAAAAACAGCACTAACTGTAGTTGTCAATGTTTTTACAAATATTTTATTTTGTTTTATTCTTTTATTTTATTTGTCAGGAGAGTGGCTACCTCCTAAACGTTATAAAAATATTGTGGGAGCTGGCCATGTTATATCTATTGACGGATGGATATTTATGTGTGGATGTATTTATATGCAGTGGGGTCAAGGATGTCTGAGCATTAGTGAGCTGACACTCATCTACAGAACTGCTCATAAATGAATTCTTATAGACCGAGCATCCTTAAACATTTCACCCATTCCCAACCCCGGTGAACTGTCATAATAATTGATTGTATTAACAGAAATAAATAGTCTGAATTTGGCTCTCTCTCAAAATGACCCTGCTTCAGCAGACACAAATGAGGGAGAAGGTTATTGAACATTGCCCCAGCCAGGTCAGGGCTCAGGGAAAGCCTTGGCTTGCACCTTTAATTTGATCCCGCAGACAAGAGGATGAATCAGCTTTGTCAATCTCTCTCTGTTGGGCGTGGATACCCATAACCTTGCTTCGCTCTCTTGTTTCTTCTAGCAGGAAGGGATTTGGGCAGAATACTGCTTACTTTTACAGTTAGAGAAGTTACACGGTTTAAAGGAGGGAACAGTAATTACATGCCATTAAACTCAGAAGGCCATCCGCGCAGATGAACGTTCGGAAGAGGACACAGCTTTCAAGTTCAGTAAAGGATGATTACCGGAGCGTTTTAGTAGAGAGCTGGTGAAGGAGAGGAAGGAATAACTCTGGAAATGTGCTAAGGCAGCAAACCTATGAAAATGCAGTTAGACACGGCAGTGACTACATCGATTATGCCCAGAGGTGTTTCACACTTGCCATTAAACAAAGTGCCATAATGGGCTTTAAAATGTACTCAGATTCCACTTGCTATATCCAGCTTAAACCATAGAGGTGTCACTTTCATTGTTCCTTCACATTGGCTTATGGGAAAATCCCTCACTTATTGTGACGGACAGCTTTCTTCATGGCTCTGCATTCAGTGGTTGCAGAATTTTGTTTTTCTCCTTGCCAATCAATGACTCTCTTTTGCTTAAAACACACCTTAAAATGTACCTCTCCTGGGAAGCTTTCCTGATTAATTGTATTCAACTGCTTCCCTTTGTAAACACTGCTCTAAATTATTCTGATATGTCGGTTTGAAAGATTTAAGACATATAAGTACAGGCATGGCTCAGGGGTTGAGCTTTGACCTATGAACCATGACTTCATGTTCAATCTCTGGTCTGAGCACATGCCCAGTTTGCTAGCTTGATTGTGTGGAGAGTGCAGGGAGCAGCTGATCAATGATTTTCTTTCTTCAATAATGTTTCTCTCTCCCTTCCTCTCTGAAGTCATTAAAATATATTTTAAAAAATATTAAGTGCATATTATCTTAAAACTTCAAACCAATGTGAGTTACGTAATGCAATATATATTTAGATTACAGTGAAAGTATCATTACCTTCGTAACTAGATCATTAGCTCTGACTAAGCCAGAATTCTTTTATTTCTTTTGTATACCTCCGTAAGCATTATGTTGTTCTGAATAAGGTTCAAAGAATTCAGGTGACAAACCCTGTGAATTCAGTAGGAGGTATTTATTTCTGACACAAAAGAAAAGAAAAGAGTCTGAATACCTGATGTGGGTAGATTATTTTCCTATGGCTTTGGAAGAAAAAAGCATTGCAGCATTTCTTCCTTGCATTCTTAGTTTTAGACACTATTCTTTATATAGGCACTGGGAGAAATAGCCAAGTGAACTCCATCCCACTCGAGTCAGAAGTTGCTGACTTTTATTAAGATTATGTGACCAAGTGTGGTGATGTACATTAGGAAGAATTAAATAAGATACACAATGCTAAGAAAGGGGATATAGCATTGGTTCTACTCTTAAGTGTGCCTGCCTATGCCATCGTCTTCTTTCAACAGCCCTTTTTATTTTAATTCCAGAATGACATGCTGTCTGATGCCATCGATATTCTTGCTTTTTGCTTTCTAGCACAATTTCTGATTGGAATGCACAGTATGGATGGGATTCAAATGACTAAATCATCTGTGTGATTACTAATTATATTAAGGCTCTATTGCTGCTACAACAAATCATCATAAACCTGGTGGTTTAAAGAAACACAAACACACAAATTTATCGTGTTACCACTGTGGGAATCCGAAGTCCAAAGTCAAGACTGAGTTCCCTCCCGTGGCTCTATAAATCTTCTGGGGCTGCCATTTCCTGGATTCTTTGCCTTCTGTCCTTTTCTTCCATCTTCAAAGCCAGCAGGGTAGCAGCTTGCTTCAACCATCTTGCTTATTCTGTCTGTAGTCCTATCTCCATCCACCTCCCTTTATTAGGACACTTGTGATTACATTTAGGACCCACCTGGATAACTCGGGATAATCTCTCCATCTCAACATCATGAATTTAATCACACTTGCAAAGTTTATGTTGCCATGCAAGTTAACATTTGTAGAATCCAGTGTTCAGGGAAAAAATAGTTTTGAAAGATAAAGGTCAGTATTCACCTTTGGACAAGTTGGTCTTGAGACATTGAAATGCAAACATAAAAGAGGTCTAGATTTTGAATTAGAAAGCTATTAATCATCAGATAGTGATGATACCTGTAGTCACGGTACTGTATAGGCTATGTAGGGGAAAATGTAAAGAGTTAAGAGACAGGAGATTTGGATTGAATCATAAAGGGATTTGAAATTGACTGATGGAGAAAAAAAACCTGCAAAAGATATCAGGAAAGAGCTAAGGATATCCTGGGTTTAGATTAGTAAAGCAACTAGAATACATAGAATATCTCTAACATGCATCTCTCACATCATATAAATGATACTGCCAAATGAAATACCAGCACAGGATGAGCAACACAAAGCCAGTGAAACTAGCTATATTCTCTGAAATACAGGAGAAAGACAAGAAAAGAATCTTTGAAGTGATTCCAATTCAATGGTAAAATAATTTGGCATTCCTGTGATAGAGAAACATAAATGACACTGATGGCTTAAAGTTTTAAAAGTTTTGATATCAAATGAAAGGAGAAAAGATTATGGTTAATTTAAACACCAGCACATTATTCATGTAATAAATTATAATTGCAAAAATATTCCCTCTATTGAAAGCAGAGAATGCATGATCACATATCTCTAGGGTCACATAAAGCAAGAATCAGAGCTGACATACCTGGAGCATTTAAGTACAGTCTGTATAAGGCAATGGTCTGTGTGTACATTGAACTGTAGAGATGTTCCTGTTTTTATTCATTAGTTCTAGAATAACATGAAATTATTGGGTAACTATGGGTCTTATCAATTTCAATTACTTTAAGGAACAGAAGATGTGAGTCTATTGACTTATACAGTCAAACTAAAGACTCAAGCATAGCCTGGTCAGCTTGGCTCAGTGGTTGAGCATCATCTGTGAACCAGGAGGTTGCAGTTTGATTCCTGATCAGGACACATGCCTGAGTTGTGGGCATGATCCCCAGTGTAGGGTATGCAGGAAGCAGTTGGTCAATAATGATTCTTGTTCACCATTGATCTCTCTCTCTCCTCTCTCTCTCTCTCTCTCTCTCTCTCTCTCTCCCTCTCTCTCTCTCTCTCCTTCTCTGAAATCAATAAAAATATATTTTATAGAAGACTTAAACATAGACCTTGACGGTTTAATAAATGTCAGTTGCTAAAAATAAAGTCTATTTATCAAAATTGCAGAACTCATGTTCAAAGAGCCACTTGCGCTAACACATGTGTAAGTTATTTTTTAATATATGCTAAGACTAAAACATGGGCTAATGTTATCAGTGACAAATGAGTTGCTTAAGATTGATGAACTTTTCTCTTCAATAGTAATCATTAGAATTCAAGTCCTATTCCTTCATTAAAATAATCAGTGCCTCCCTGCTACTGTTAAAGTGCTTGTGTCCCAGTAACTATTTTGGTCTGTAACAGGATTTTCCTATAATGAGGGTCAGCTTTAATCAGTTTTTCATAATGATTTTTATAAATAAGAGACACAGCAGTCTCTGTTTAATTGATGGATATTTTTCTAGTATTATAGTTAATGCTTTATAAATTAGAAAATAGTTAATGCTTTATAAATTAGAAAATACTCTATCATGTAATTAGACATTATCTAGAATATTTACAAACCCATAGAAATATTTACGACCCACTCCCTTTCTAGTGGAAAAATAGAAAATATTTTGCATTGCTCTTATTAATAGCAGCAGCAGAAGATTGGTTCAGAGGTTAAAAAATGCATTTATTATTTTTTTGTCATTAGATTCTTATGCTGTAGTTTATTATATAAAATACGGGCATTAAATTCTATTTTAAATAACAAGATATTTTTTTAAAACTCAACGATTTTATTTTTGTTTTGGATGGATATATTATTTGGATGTAAATCATCACTATTATTATATAGGATATAACAATCTAGGATATAACCTGTGAGAAACAGATATTGATTTTTGTCTTCTATTCTTATGTTCAGAACTTCAGCAGTATTAATCTGGGTGATAAACCTGTACCCACTACCCAATTCTAAAACAGCTCTGTGGTTCATCTTACAGGGCCAGGTTGGATAGAGTAAGTCCAATTGTGGGCTGGTAACATACATGTATTGGAATTTTTCTTCACCTGGAAAATATCTTTATATTTTTAAAATACCCTAAAGGGGAGGAAAGATTTTCTCTTCTTCCTTTCTAGGTTCTTTGGTTAGTTAAAGAATTAAATTGCCAAGCAAAAAATCACCAAATTTCATTACATACATATGTACGGGAACCCCAAGTATGTGAGAGTGTCAGAGAGTCCACACATACGGGGTATACATGTGAGGTTCAGAGACAAAAATGTAAAATAAGATACATGTGATAATCTGAGCTAAGAATGAAGTAAAGCTCTTTGTGGCTTCAGAGGGGAGGAGGTTAATTTTTAGGAAAATAAGAAAAGCAGATTTTCAGTAATTAGAAGTTTGTCCTGCTCTATAGACACTACCTAATAAAGGAGAAATATGTTAATTGACCATCACACCCTCACAAAGATGGCAGCGCTCACAGCCACAAGATGGCAGTGCCCAGTCACGTCAGCCTCACTGGGGCAGCAGGCATGCAGCACAGTCAGGCCTGCCCTCAGCTGGGTCTGGCTGCCCTGCACACCTGCCTCCAGATTCCATCAGTCCCTCAGCCTCCCAGCCATCCAGAGCCAGCCCCAGGTGCAGGCAAACTTCAGATGTTGGCTGCCTAGTTGCCCAGGGCTGCCTGAGGCTCAGATAACCAGGGCTGGCCAAGGCTTGCACTGCTGGCAGTGGCAGCAGCAGAAGTATGATGGGGCATCACCTTCCCCTGATCACCGGGTCACCTCCCATCCCTGTGGGCTCCTGGACTGTGAGAGGGGGCAGGACAGGCTGAGGGACCCCCCCCCCCCTTTAGCACAAGAATTTTCATGTACCGTGCCTCTACTAGGTCATAAAAGGTTATTTCTGTTAATAACTCTTATTATGTGCAAGGCCCCCAATTTAAATTCTCTGAGGGTCTCGGTTGCCTTCAGCTCAGAATAATTCTCACCCCAAAGTGGCGTATCTTGCAGAAGCCTGTCCTGAACCCTTTCAATACTTGAGCCAGACAAGGGCATTAAGAGAAAAGAAACTAACAGACCAATATGCCTCAGGAACATAGATACAAATTTCTAACCAACATTTTTGCAATGTCCCCGAGGCGTCTCTTCAAAATCCAGAATATCTCACACCATCTGACCAATGCAAAACAATGACTCCATTAAATTCCTAAATACATATTACCTTTGAAATGATCTTCAAATAACTTTATATTCCATGTTGCACTCTTTGCCCAAACTCTTATCTCTTTTCAAAGTGTTAAATTTTATTTATTTGAAGTATATAGTCTTTCTAACTTTAGTCCAGTGGTAGTTAGGATGGGAAGGGACTTCTCAAATTCACTTTTTTTTCCTGAAACTAGAAACTGGCATGCAGTCATATTTTACTAGAGGAGATGGAACCATAACTTTTTGCTTTGTAAAAGTCTTTTATTATACGCACTGGTTCGAGTGATAGAAGACTTTCCTGTGGCAATGACTGTACTCTGCACGGGTGTCTTTCATGAAAAGCTCTACTGAAAGTTAGTGCCTTTCAGTTCAGATAATGCCACTTCCTGGAAGGTTTGAAAATCCCACTTTTAAACTGCATGAAAGAGACCAGCTTTTCTCATAGTGACCTTAGATCTGAAGAAATTCCAGCATTGTGGTCTGGTTTCTACATTTTACTGAAGTTCAAATGTGCCATAAGAGATAGTTTTACTGTGAAAACTTAGGGTGGAATGGATAATATAAAAGTTGAACTCAAAGGTTCCAATTCCAACATTTTTTTTTTTTTGGACATGTTGCTCCTTGCATCAGTTTTAAAGGATGCCATAATTCAATAGTGGACAGGATTAAACGAAACATGGATGCTAATATTGCAACCCTAATTTGGGGGTAAACTTTGATTTAACTATAATGCGAATCCCAAGGTTAGTAGCACCATATTTCCCACAGAAATGGAAACTTCTATGTTAAATACAGCAAGAACTGAAGATGAGCAATAAGTATGATTTATTTCCTACAGTAGGTGTATGCTCACTGATGACAACCCAGCAATAAGCAACTTAAAGTTGGGATAGAAAGTAACCTATGACTGTTCTATTGTCTTCTGGCTGAGCCGTTAAAAATCTCTAGTCTGAGCCTACAGACCAGGCCACACAACGAGAGAAGTTTGTGCCTTTGGAAATTCTCACATGAAAAATTGATTTAAAGTTTCTGTTTACTTTTGTTATTCAGACTTCAAGGACAATCTGAACAGAATATAAGACCACTTTGAGAGGCCTATTCTACTTTAATAGTGTGTACGGTGCAGTCAAGGATTTCTAATGCATTTGGTGGGGAAAATGAGACTGGACAATTTTAGCATGCCTAGGCTGGCTGCCTGCAGGAGAGGCAGCCCTGAAATGTATTCCACACACTGAAAGGGTTTTAAAGGACTTTGGCTTCTTTCAGTATCACAAAGCTTTCCTCCTTGTATTGAGCAGTTTGGCTTGGCTCTGTAAGCTTGGTGTCAAACAAACTGAGACAAAACTTTATATCTCTGGAGGAACAAAAATCTCTTATTTAAAGTGTTTCAGAGCGTCCTCCTAATTCTGAAGTCACTGCAGTCTTTTTCATCCTCCCTGCCCATGCCTTCCATCTTTGAAACTATCACAAGGTTTGTTATTCTCTATCCTCTCTTTTAGGATTTTTTTTTTCAGCCAAATCGAGAACCAATTGGTCTCAGAAAATATCAAATATTTCCTCATTTCTGCATCCTGGCTTCCTGCCTAGCTCCCTTTAAATAAATATTTAAAATGTTCTCATTTGACTAATTAAAAATTGTTTTGATGGCTATTCAGGATTTCACTTTACTGTTCATATCAAAATTCATTCCGTTTTTTTGGTTTTTAAATCATAAGCTCCATGAGACTAACTTTCCACGTGGTTGAACTACAAACATTTCACTAATTGGTCCTAGTTAAAGAATATTTGTTTTGTACTCCTGTTAAAATGTTCTCATATTAGCATATACAATAAAGAAAGCTAAGGTAAAGAGAAAAAGAATCATAGGTGGGGTAGATGAGAGATCAACCAAAGGACTTGTATGCATGCATATGAGCATAACCAATGAACATAAGACACTGGGGGTTAGGGTATACCTGGGAGAAGGGGGGGGGGTGGCAATGGGAAGATATGTATACATGTAACACGTTAATAAAAAAAATGATCATGACACTTTTAAGATTTTTATGAAAAACATAGAGCTAGGAATTCATTATCACCAGACCAAAATGCAAGTTTAAAGGTAAAAATGGAAGGAAGTTGGCTTGCCCAGAAGCCTAGCTCTGCGCCTATCAGAGTCGCTTGCTGCCATGGTTGGCGGGTTTGCAGAGCTCAGGATGGGCTGCTTTTCCTGTCATTTTCACATCGCATTTCATAAGCAAATGGTGCTGCAGGGCCTGCAAGTGGAGAAAATGACTACATTTCTCAGGGGCTCCTTGTCTCTTGTGTTTTATGTCACTCCCGTGAGGCATGCAATAATCGTCTGGAACATGTATCTGAATGATCACATCAGCTGGGTCTTAGAACTATATACCATACCACGGGACAAACTTTCTCACACATTTTAAGCTCATGGAGTCCAGAGCAGTTGGACAAATAGTAGCTGGAATGAATTTATTTTCAGCATTGAAGATATATTATAAGCCCAATCTTCATTCCCAAAGATTTAGTGATACTACTCCTAATTTTTCTTCAAATTATGTGGGTGAACAAGAAATAATTTTCTCTGTGTTAGTTTATAACTGATGAGATTTTAAGATGACAAAGGTTAATGTTTTATGACTAGTCCTTAAAAACATGTAGTTGTAGATATTTCAGATATCTATGTTCAGTGAAGACCAAAAGTAAATGAACCAATAGTATCATTTACTAATCAATAAGAAAGTAATATAGGGGAAAGGAGGGCTCCTGCAATAATATCAACATTAAATATTTTTTTAAAGTATGTAATGAAATCTCAAGACACTCAATCCACATAAAACAGACATTGGATCCACAATGGAATTCCATTGATATTTTTAGTTATGGATGTTTAGTGGTAGTAAATGTGGTAAGGACAAGGAGAGTAAAAGTCATATTTAGATAATGTATGAAAATAAGATTTAAAAATGCAAGGATTCTTTATGTAAATTTAGGATTATTTTATACATGAATACATCCTACTAATTTTGATCACTCTTAGTGGAAAAATGTAAATATGGCAAAAGTTCATGGTGAAATGACTCCATTACTAACTCCTCAGGGTTGCAGAAAGTTTGGGATTAAATTGTAACATATCTTTATGTCAATAAAAGTGACAGCACTTGAACCCAGTCAACCCATGAACCAGGAGGTCATGGTTTGATTCTCAGTCAGGACACATGCCCAGGTTATGGACTCGATCCCCAGTGTGGGGCATGCTGGAGGTAGATGATTAATGATGTTCTCTCACCATTGATGTTTCCATCTCTCTCTCCCTCTCCCTTCCTCTCTGAAATCAATAAAAATACATTTTTAAGAAAGTGACAGCATTTTACATGTACGATAGTGACTAGTAGACTCAAAGTCACCCTTTTAAATATTGAATACAATTTTTTATTATGTGTCTAATTCATATGTCACATCAGAATTTCTTTCCTTCTTACACATTCCTAAGGTTGATTTGACACATCTATTTTTTCAGGATTTTGGCTTTCAGTATTTATTTTAATTAGGACTTGCTTTCTAATCTACTTGCTATATTTTGCTCCATTTCTAGGTGCCAAATATGGTACCCAGGGCATTTCTTTCTGTTTTTCTAATCACATAGTAAGAAAACTCACTTGATTTTTCTCTGCAAAATAATACCAAGTGCTGTGGCCTGATGTATTGTTCTGTTCTGTTCTGTTGTCTAATAATATGATAAACTTCTTGAGATAAGTCGAAAGAAAAATGAAAGATTTGGAAACGTGGCAACACACGGGAGTATAAAAAGTCACACTGGAATTGGAATTTTGAGACACAGACTGAAAGAGCTCGAATCTATTTACCGTGAGCTGCTTAAAGGAAATACCAAAATACCTTGTGAAATAGGTAGCTTGCTTTATATTGAACACATTTTCTAAATTGGAAGAATTTGACAGATTTTACCTATATCCTTTTCTTGTCACTAGCAACAGGGCTGTTGGTTGTTATTGTAGAAGAAACACCCTGTCTTGCTTTTTCTATCCTTTTTCCCTTCAGTTGGTACAGTCGGATGAAACAATTTGAACTACCTGGGGGAGGAAACTCTTTGCCCATCAATCAATGTATTAATGGAACATCTAAATACTTCACGCTCTGCCAAGTAGAGACAACTTTCTCCAACCCTGAGGAGTTAGTAATGGAGTCATTTCACCATGAACTTTCACCATATTTACATTTTTCCACTAAGAGTGATCAAAATTAGTAGAATGTATTCATGTATAAAATAATCCTAAATTTACATCAATAATCCTTGCATTTTTAAATCTTATTTTCATACATTATCTAAATATTACTTTTACTCTCCTTGTCCTTACCACATTTGCTACCACTAAAACATCCATAACTAAAAATATCAATGGAATTCCATTGTGGATCCAATGTCTGTTTTATGTGGAGTGAGTGTCCTGAGATTTCATTACATACTTTAAAAAAATGTTTAATGTTGATATTATTGCAGGAGCCCTCCTTTCCCCTATATTACTTTCTTATAGATTTCTTTTCTTTTATTTTACTCTTAAACATCCCTTCATTTTGCTCACAACCAAAAATCGCTCAAGAAAATAATGAGGCTGCGTTGGTCACAACTGAATGAGTATGACTTGACATCAGGAAAGTCATTTTGGTTGTTCATGTGTTTTATGCTAGTTGTCTTTCCAGATTTATGATTGCATTCCTTAAAATGTCTATACAAAGATGAATAAATCATACTGCCCTCTCTCAAGGACCTCAAAATAGGTTAGGAAAAATATAATGGATGTGTGTTCTCTTAATTATTATGTAGTAAACTAAAAACCAATGTAGGGGTTTGATATTAAGAAAGGGACAGCTTGCCCAGCTGGCATGGCTCAGTGGTTGAGTGTCCACCTATGAACCAGGAGGTCATGGCTCATTTCCCTGTCAGGCCACATGCCTGGGTTGTGGGCTCAATCCTCAGTGTGAAGTGTGTAGGAGGCAGCTGATCAATAATTCTCTCTCATCATTGATGTTTCTATACCTCTCTCCCTCTTCCTATTTATCTGAAATATATTTAAATATTGACATCACACTTGATTATTTACTAGAATTTTGAGGGATGGTTTACTGGAGAAGGTGAAAAGAGGCTTTTGTGCCTGGTAAAAAACACACACATAGGAAATTGCACAAGGCCTCATTTTTCTTTGCATCTCTTTCTCTGCATTTTATCTCATACTTCCCTGAATTCTTTAAGACAGAGTTGTCAAATTATGGCCTATAGCTTAAACCTGGCCTATTTCCTTTAAAATAAAGTTTTATTGAAAAGTGATTGATACTGGGGTCAGACTAAAAACTCTACCCTGGACCTTTGTCTCATAGGAGGCAAAACCTTAATCTTCTGGGAATGGGTAGGAACCCTCTCACCCCCAGGGCTCAGGCAAAGAGCCACTCCTTTTGGTAAAGTGGAATCAAAACCCAACTGCCTATAAAAAGGGAGAGAAGAGCTCTGGCCACCAGACACAGGGGGAGGAGGAAGTCACATGTGTGAGCCTGAGGAAGATAAAGGGAAGACTTATTTCTGTGTGGGATGGAAGCTCAACTATGTACCCAGGTATAATTGAAAATTTACTAGTGAAAAGGCAATTCTTTCCAGCTTCCTCCATCTTAGGTGACTACGCCCTTAACAAGACAAAGAGACTTGCCAGTTACCCAACCCACCATTAGGTAATCCAGCAAGAATGTGCCGGGAGATAACCTAATAAGGCAAAAACCACTCCTTCCTGCTATTAGACTGCTTCCTGACTCCACATCCCGTACCTGCATAAGCAGACCCCCGCCCCTACCTGGCCTATCAGGATGGGCCAACTCAGTACCCCAGCCCCTACCTGGCCTATCAGGATAGGCCAACTCAGTAATTCAAACAGCTCTCCCCCCCCCCCACCCCCAGTATAAAACGGTCATGTAACAAAGGTTCGAGGCTCTCAGCCTCTGCTCTGCTTTCAGAGTATGTTGTGAGCCCCAGCATGCTGGTGAATAAACCCCTTGCTGTTTGCATGAGAACGTCTCTTGGAGGCTTCCTTTGAGCGGCGAGCGTTTCGACCCTAACACTAGGTATTATGAAAATCCAAAATGAATGTTGAAACCATCCTGAAGATTGCATCATATAGAAAAATGTTTCTTAAAATTTTAATTAATTAACTTTGACTAATACATCTTCTAGGATAGTTTTAAGTAGTAGCAAATATAGGAAAGCATTTTGATGTATTATAGTTGGGAGTCTTCTCTATCTAAATGGAAACCAAGCCCAGAATGCTAAGAGCTTCAGAAAAAAGCTACACACACACACACACACACACACACACACACACACACACAAGCAGAGAGCAAAAGAGCAAAGAGTGGCACTAGCATTCTTGGCAAGATTAATAAATACAATTTTGGCTATACTATTAGATCAAGCAAAAATTACATTGTATAAATCTGTGAGTTATTTGTGCCATTAGAACAGTGGTTCTCAACCTTTCTAATGCCGCGGCCCTTTAATACAGTACCTCATGTTGTGGTGACCCCCAGCCACAAAATTATTTTTGTTGCTACTCCATAACTGTAATTTTGCTACTATTAATGAATCGTAATGTAAATATCTGTGTTGTCCAAAGGTCTTAGGCGACCCTGCTAGTGTCGCAACCCTCAGGTTGAGAACCACTTCTTCTAATGATTAAAAGAATATCCTACACAGAAATCATAGTATCGCATTTTCTTTACTGGTTAATGGGGACTGGAGGGGGAAAATGGCATTTGAGATCCCAAACACAAGGAGTGTGTTTAGAATGCTCCAAGTTCTCCCTGCTGGTGTGGCTCAGTGGTTGAGCATAGACCTATGAACCAGGAGGTCACAGTTTAACTCCTGGTCAGGGTATATGACCAGGAAGTGGGCTTGATCCCGAGTGTGGGGCATGTAAGAGGCAGCTGATCAATGATTCTCTCTCATTATTGATCTTTCTTTCTATCTCTCTATCCCTCTCCTTCACTCTCTGAAATCAAAATATATATAAAGAAGTGCTCCAAGTTCATTAGCACATTCAATGTCCATGCAAATAAAACATCTATTTAAAATTCTCATTAACAGAATTCATCTGGCAAGTTAAAAAATGCTGTTTAAAAGATATTGAAAGAGGTTTCATTGAGAGCACATCTCTTAGCTCTGTTAGCTTTGCAGTGATATTTATGTAATCTTTACTTGTATGCAAATTTATGTTAATGACATCAGGAATGCTTGGAATGTAAATTGATGTGGAGTGAAAGCAAAGTGCTGTAATTAAAGCTTTGTGAGTATCAGCCTTCCTAAAATGAAACTTTGAAATATCAATGGAATTCCATTGTGAATCCAATGTGTCTGGTTTATGTAGATGGGCTGTTTTGAGATTTCATTATATACTCCTTTGCCAGCATCAAGCTCGAAATAGATGTGACAGTAGAAGGGTTTCTCTACAAAGATAGTCTACAAAGTCCATTTCTGGGATTGTTTGTTGTCTTAAAAATACTGCTATTTTTTTCTCTAGTAGATGGTTCAATTATAATATGGTGTTATTTTATCAATAATCAACTTTGACATTTGATATAATTAACTTTAAGCCTTAAATAAGACAACGATTCAGGAATATTTATTCCAAAGAAATGATAACTAACATTTGTAATTTACATAATAAAACCAGTAACTCCTATTAGGGACGAATCCGATTGGGAAATAGGTGGGATTTTGAAGAAGGTATTTATTTAGAGCAGTGGTTCTCAATCTTTCTAATGCCGTGACCCTGAATACAGTTTCTCCTGTCATGGTGACCCCCAACCATAAAATTATTTTCCTTGCTACTCCATAACTGTAATTTTGCTACTGTTAATGAATCATAATGTAAATACCTGTGTTTTCCGATGGTTTTAGTTTCTATAGCAGCGATTCTTAACCTGTGGCTCTCGACCCACAGGTTGAGAACCACTAGCAGGGTCGCCTATTTGCTTTTTGTGTGAATGCCGTTCTAAATGCACACAAAGTGTTTTTTCTGCCCACTCATCACAGTGAGTGTCTCATATGTTTTATTTCACCTTTCTATTTTTATGGCAGCAGCTGCATTGTTACATCTGAGGGCACTAAGTTTTGGTCACATACATACAGTTTAATTGACCTTGGGCAGCAACCCTCTTAATTTCACATCATCAGTAAAGCTTTCCACAAAATTCCATCCTCCTGTGGGGGCCTCAAGAAATGTTTTTTTCCCCCACTCATCCCAAGAACTCCGCTTACACCAATGACATTTCGTTTCAAGGGTCCTTTATTTCCTCTTGATCTCTGGTTCAAGCGGAACAGAGAGAAGATACTATTTTATTTTATTTTTTCCTTTAAATGTGAAGTTGTTCTCTGAGATTTCTTTACTTTCTTAACCTGTAATGGAATATAAAGCATTCAGACTTATGAGGTCAACTGTTAGCTGCTTTCTGAGAAGTGTTTGGAGTATTTAACTATGTAGAATTGATTATGCCAAAAAAAAAAAAAAAGTAAAAGCACACCATTTTAATGTTTGCTTCTCAAAATATTTTAATTTGATGTTATCTGTCTCACACTTACTCCCTCTCCCCACTGATGGGTAAGGACTGTCTCATTTCTTTAAACTGTGTTTAAAACCGCATCACTCTGCCAGAACTGAAGCTACATCTGTCGCCCATTCCATCCTTGGGCCGCCCAGCTTTGCAGTTCATAGCGTCAATAGCGCTGTATGTGAAAGCTGAGTCTCATTATGATTTAGAGGCCTGTCCTCTGGCAGCGTGCCAAATAAGTCTAATTTGGAATCTGGGGAATGATAGACAAGAAAATTACAACTGGAAGAAATGCACATTGGATTCTAATTCAAAGCGTGAGGTTTGGGGTGTTATGCTTGTATTTTGCAGTGTGTTAGTGTTGTTTTAGGGCGAATTTTAAAACCTTTGGTTCTGCTACAAAAAAATAGCACAAGGCAGGTGCAAAATTATGTATTTTGATTCATTTTCAGGGATAATGGCTTAAATACGTTGATGTTTTTTATTAATATAAATGTGAGCTAGACTTCACTGAAATAAGGCTCCTTTTTAATATCCGTTCTAAGTAAACCTTCTTAAATTGACAATTACTGAAAAAATAGCCAAACATATTAATAACAAATTTACCATTTTCCTTTTTACCAATTTCGCCCTAAATTTTTAGGGTTTAAGAATTTCAATTCATACTCCTAGGTGAAAACTTGGATATCTTGTGTTACTTCAAATTGAACATGCCCAAGATAAAATCCAACTACCTCTTTTTCTCTTCAAATTGACTTTTCTGTGTCTATTGTCATTTTCCAAATTTTTGCCAGAAATTTCAGAGTTATTTTACTTAACATCCACTAAGAAGAACCATGTTTATAGTTCTTCACTCCCATTTCCTATATCTAGTACTCTTAGAGGAAATAAAAGTCAATTCTTAGGAAATACCCTAGGATTTACTCCTCTATATCTTCGCCCTTCTGTTTCTACATAAATCTTACTCTAACCCACATTTCTTCTCTTTGCTACTGTACTTCTTGACTGGTTCCAATCTCTCTCCTATTCTGAGGTCTGCTAATTTCCCCCAAACTCTTCCTTCAGCAATCAAGAGTATGTAATACCTCCTTATTGCCTACTTCCTACTTTCTTTTGTTTGTTTTACACAAAGACACTGATTTAAGACCTTTGTTAACAGGTAATTGCAGTTTGTTGACTTTTTTGAAAAAAATCAAGTTGTAAATAAATTTTTTAAAGTTCTTAAAAAATCTCTAAACCTAAATTCTTCTGAAGGTTTTATTTACTTAGAACAATTTAAATTCACAAAACAATTGAGAAGAAGGTACAGAGATTTTCTATATAACCCTTGCCACCCCACACTCAAACCTTCTCCATACTCAACATCCCCTTCATATTGGTAAATTTGTTACAATTCATTCATTTACAGTGACATATCATAATCACATGATATTCATAGTTTATCTTAGGGTTTACTCTTGGTGTTGTACATTATGTGAGTTTGACAGCTGTTTAATGGCATGTATCCATTATTGTAGTTTCATTCAGAGTATTTTCATGTCTTTAAAATCCTCTGTGCTCCATTTATTCATTCATCCTCCACCTCTCATCCCTCAAAACACGGTGGGTAATGTTACTGTCTCAATAGTTTTGCCTTTTCTGCAATGTCCTTCAGTTTGACTCCTACAGTATGTAGCCTCTTCAGATGGCTTCTTCTGTCAAGTTTCCAAGTCCCTTCATAACTGTCCTCAGACTGCCTAACCCCAATGCACATTCTTATGGAGATTTTTTTCTTTTCTTTTTTGTCTCCCAACATCAAATTCCAGTTATAGTGAATCATAGGGTTGTCTCTGGTGTGTACCCTTTATTTTAAGGGACTCTACTGCCATGTAGAGAGGTCCTAATTACTAGGTAATCCCTAATCGTATATCCAAGCTTATTATTTGATTATATCTTATTTGTAAGAACTAGTCCCCAAACACGTACCCCAGTTCCAAAAGTAGGCTCTGTTTTATTCTCTGTGAGACGCTCCTTCTATACTCCATTTATGCATAACCCTGGTCTTTTGAGATTCTGTCTTGCTTTTTTGTTTGTTGGTTGGTTAATTTTCTTTTATAACCTCTCTCAGAAACTATAAACATGGCTTGAATCAGGAAGCTTCCCAAATTTTATCCCAGTTGCATAGCTACTGTGAGAATTAGAACAAATTATTAAAACTCTGTGAGTGTTAATTAATTCATATATAACATGTGATGTGGAAGAGTAGATGAACCATCACACATGAAGCACCCAGCATGCATGATACACTAGATCTGGATTTCTTAAATTGAGTGTTATGAAACATTCCTTGTTAATTGAATACATGTCCTGAGGTAGAAAAAGGTAGTCAGATAACATGGGAAATATAAGGTCAAAGGGATTTTGCGCATTTACTTTAGGATGTGTTGACATTGTAATTTGTCAATAAACATGACTTAACAGAGGTGAACAGATAGCATTTCCCTGTCATATTGATAGCAACATGCTTTCTCTGTGTAACATCTAGAACAGCTCATTCTACTTAGTTTTGAGAGAACAATGTGAAATTGCTGCCTTAGTGGAGGACTGACTCCTTTCCTCCCCTCTTGCTCCCACAGCCACACTTTTCTGAAGGATTGCCCACTTGAGCTCCCTAATATCACCCTACTTTCTTATTGTCTATGTTTCTGTTCCTCTCTCATTCAATGTCTTCTCTTTTGCCTGTATAGACTCTAACAATATTGGATCATGTATGTATTTATGGTCACATATCTCAACTAAAATAGCATATGATATTTTCCTCTTAATTATCAAATCAGAACTAATAAATTGCAAGCTTATGTAGAGGGTTTTAGCATGCCAAACAAGCTTCACTGAAATCTTATATGAAATGTAGAATAATCATTGGTTTGTCTACAACATTATGGACAGACATTATCTACTTTGTAGGAAACTGTCTATTTTTTATCTGGTTGAAATACTTGAGCAAAGGTAGTGCAAAAACAACCTGCTTTTCTTGATACTGTTGTTCAATATTTCATATAACAGGTATATGTTCATGATTCTCACCATAACAGAATAAGCCCTACTGTAAAATAGAATAATGTGTTATTGAGACATAAATTTTGAAGTGTCTCTTAGAAATATCTTCTGATTTGGTGCCAAGTATGATGCACAGCCACTATTGTGCATTGTTCAACAATGTGAGATCACACCAATTACCAAGATTATAACTGGTTTTCTTTGATATTTTTTTGGGCTTTCCATGTATGTAGCATCTCTCAGAGCCACATGCCAAAGTTTAAGCAATGTTTCCTAAATTATTAATTTCCTTAAGCAATAATATGTTTTAGCTACAGGCCCAGAGGTGTTAGGCAAAAATAATGACTCTGTTTTATGATATTTTATAGAGAATATTTTCTATATTATTATTTAAAAATGGATTAGTTGAGACAAAAATAACTATTCTCTTTGTCCTGTACTAAGAAAGGAAGAAAAACAACATTTTTGTGTATGTGTAATGGAACACAATTGACCAGGGAATCTCTGCAGTGGGGGATATTTAAATATTTTCCAAGATATTAACAAAATGGTTTTAGTTTTGGATTTGAATGCATACAATTTCTTATGAATCTCAGAAAATGGGAAGCAAGCTGTTAGATTATCAAGACATCAACTCAAACCATTAATGGGAGATATGGTAGTTGTCACTTGTTATCTAATTTTAGATAGATTTACATTTTATTTTATTTGGACCATTTTATAATACTATATAAGTATGGAAGAAGTTATAAGAAATAAATTATCTGTGAATTTATCATTTCTTGAAGATATGAGTCACGTCTTTATTGAAGTTATTTTAAAATAGTGCTTAAACCAATTTTATCAGGATCTTACTAAGTGTGTAGCCATTTAGGTGATAAACATTTAAAGATCAATTTTGTATTACTAAGTCATTGTCTAATTCAATATATTTATTTCCTTGTATATAGATATTATTGGCACAGTTTCCTGTTTTCCATGTATACTTTGTGATATAAATAAAATGTCTTTCTTAAGACAGGTCAAACTAAACCACTTAGGAACTTTATCATGTGGATAATTGAACAACAAATATCTAATAGCAGCATTTGAAATCTGGGGCCATTTTGCATTTCATAGAGTTTGCAGTGTTTTAATGGTTAGAGATATGCCCAGGATGAGGATGGAGCCTTTGGATGTTTGTGTTAGGATCACCCCTTTAAATCATAGCGATTTATTTTAAACCTTTGCATGGAATTCTGAACTGAGATTTCTGATATCTATTATTATTAAGATGTCCTTAAGAAAGGAAAAAAAAAATCACTTTTCCTTTAAATTTAACTATTTAACTGATGTGTGTGTGTGTGTGTGTGTGTGTGTGTGTAATGTTGTGAAGTGAATGTGAGTGACCAGTTGCAAACGACCATGGAGGCTGCTAAGTTGGTAATAAGCAAGCAAGGCTTTATTGAGCTGGCCAGCCACTGAGAGCAGCAATGATCCTTTGTGTAGGACCACTTTTAAGCACATTTACTACTACTACATCTTTTTTTTGAGGAACAAGCAATCCAAGACAAAACACATTTTCCCAAGCAACGTCAGAGTTGACCACCATGTTATTCTCAGGGTCATCTTGTTCTTCAGAAAGCTGACAGTGTTCCACGAAAGAAGGCCTACGTGCTGGGGAGGGGCCATAGGACTGCATCTCAAGGCCTGGCCTGATGTCAGCACTGACAACTCTATCTGGGGGATAGCCATGGCCTCTCTGGAATGGGGCATGCTCAAAAATTCTCACTCTCTAATATATATATATGATCAGTTTCTCCCAGCTGATTGATTGTAGGGGAATGACAGTTCTCCTCCTGAGGGAGCTCAGGTGGCATCGTCCTGCCTCACTTGGGCAGGTATTATTTTATGTCCCAAGTAATACCAGCAGCACCCAGTGATGTAAAACGTTCTTAGTCACAGAGGCCTAATGTTCTGCAATAATCATAGATTCCTTGTGACCTCATATTTGGGTGTCTCTATTTATCTGGGTTCAGGAAGGAGGGCGTCTGGTTAGAGAGTGCTTTCTGCACTTGACAGAGGAAATCTATCCACATGGTCCTGGCCCTGTGACCTCTTGTTTCCATCGCCAGATTTAATAGGCTCTTCAGCAGGGCCCAATGATTTTACAATCTATAAGCCATTAGCTGAAGCTATACAAAACCTATGGGAATCAATGCCAGCATATGTGGGATTTCAGTTTTACTGCTCACCAGTCAATAATGAATATTATCCCTTAGTATAACAAGAGTGCAAAGGCTTCTATCTTCTCTGACCTTTTGTAGATTATTTCCATGTATTACTCTCTCCCTGGAAATCCCCAACAATAGCAAGGACAACTAAACTGTTTTTAAGACCTAATGTTGTTGATTTGTCTAAAATGGGTTTTATTTTTTATTGTTGTTTGAATTAATTTTTTCCACTCCTGGGGAGGGGATTTGCTAAACTATCTTCCTCTTTCAGAAAACAATACATTTCTAACATTATGTCTATGATTTCTATTTCTTTTTTGGCCGTCACTAATGTTTTCTTCTTTTGTAGTTGAAAAGATGGTCTCTTCCCATTGAATTTATAAAGAATAGTAATGAATTTGGGGCTACTTCCTTGGGTTTTCTATATATTATCTTACTTCTTTTTTTCAAAAAAGATATTTTATTGATTTTTTTACAGAAAGGAAGGGAGAGGAATAGAGAGTCAGAAACATCGATGAGAGAAAAACATTGATCAGCTGCCTCCTGCACACCCCCCACAGGGGATGTACCCACAACCAAGGTACATGCCCTTGAGCAGAATCGAACCTGGGACCCTTGAGTCCGCAGGCTGACTCTCTATCCACTGAGCCAAACCTGTTTCAGCATATTATCTCACTTCTGATGCAATAAAAACTACCAGGCATTATTTTTAGAAATGGATCAAACACCAAAATAGTGCCTAAAACTACATGTCCACTCTTTTATTCCCCAGCCCTATAGGACTCTGCATTTAGTTCTGATTAGTAGGCTATTGGTTGAAGGGTCAATTTGGTCTAGTCCCCTATCCCTGAAAACAAGGAAATTTTGTGTTTGTTTGGTGGAAACACAGATGAAAACAATCTGGTTTCTGGAGTCCTTCCATCGTGGGACATAGTTACCTTGAAAGTGGCTTAGGTCCATAAAGATCTTTCCATTGCCAGGCTGGTGTGGCTCGCTGGTTGACCATCGACTTAAGAGCTAGATTAGTGTTTGAGGTTAGGGCACATTCCCGGGGTTTTAGGCTCAATCCCCAGTAGGGGTGTGCAGGAGGCAGCCAATCAATGATTCTCTCTCGTCATTGATGTTTCTATCTGTCTCTCCCTGTCACCTCCACTCTGAAATCAATAAAAATATCTTTTTTAAAAAAATATTTTATTGATTTTTTACAGAGAGGAAGGGAGAGAGAGAAAGTCAGAAACATTGATGAGAGAGAGACATCTATCAGCCACCCACCTGCACACCCCACAGTGGAGATGTGCCCGCAAGCAAGGTACATGCCCCCGACCGGAATTGAACTCGGGACCTTTCAGTCCGCAAGCCAACGCTCTATCTACTGAGCCAAACCGGTCTTGGCAATAAAAATATCTTTTAAAAATCTTATCATGTATGAGAAATAAACATTTCTAGTTTTAGGCACCTGATGATGTGGGGTTGGTTATGAAATGAAAACCTAGCCTGTCCCTGACTCCCTATGAGCTCTGGGTAATTGACAAAGACTGTTTGTAACATTATTTCATTTGCTGTCTGAGATTTTGAGGTTCAGGGGAGTCCTTTCTTCTCTCAGGTCACATTCCTAGTAAATAACAGTGTCAGATGCCACATGTAAATCATTTGCGGCTCACTATATTATAATCATTGCCTTTATATTGCTTATAGCTCACTATGTTATAACCATTACCTTTTTCTCAAAATAAAATCCCCTTTGTCCACCTACAACACCTGAATCTAAAATTTGACCTTGAAATGTCATCTAGTCTAATTCTTTCTTCCTAGACAGGGTGGTATCTGAGTCACTCTAATCCCTAAAGCGTCTCTTCTGGATATAAAATATATCTTTTAGCATTCAGAATTGTAAATGTGTACAAACAAAATCTTCTTATTTCGAAGATATTACTGCAGGGAATTACACTTTGTCTTAAGGACATGAAAGCCTCTGAAATTATTATGAGAATCACAACATATTTTAAAAGTGAATGGTTTGTGTGGAAGGAGTGACATTGAGAAATCTATTAAAGAGAAATCTTCCAGATACCTTCTCATTGTTTTTGCTGCTGTTTTATTTTTTTTTCCCTCAAATTTCATTGCCTGCAGTAAAAAATTCCTGCCTGATAATGAGCACTGCTATAATCAAGGCCCTCAGAATTCTATGTAACATTTGTTGAATGAAATGGTTGTATACATGAAAGTTAATACAGGGTTGAAAGTCTTTGCCTTTTAAACTGGCTGCATTGTTCTTATGTCTGTAGTGTTTACCCTCTTGTGTTTTTGTTTAAACATGCTTGATTTCTGAACGGGGAATTTTTATTCTTGCTGTTATAACACTCTCAATAATTGTTTATATTATTCTGACCTGCCTACGAAAATAGCGAGTTGGAGAGACTACTTGAAAAACCACTAGGAAGCCGAATCTAAAGTATTAAGCAGATTACTCAGATTACAGTTACATTTAAATTTAAGTGCTCTGCTGTTTCTTCAAATTAGCATCAAAACACTATGTCTCCCCAGGAAAAAAAGTAGGAGAAGAAACATGTTACGGAAGAGATTAATTATTTTGCATAGCTAAGAAAAAAATCAAAGACCAGTCTAGTCAGGTAGCTCATGAATATATTCTCTCTTTAATAAAATATCATTAAAAACACACAAGTGTGGGTAGAATGAAAGCTGATGGAAAATCCTAGTTGTAGGAACATAGCTACAACCGAGGACTTATTCTAATTAAAATAACACAGAACGTGATAGGAATTTTGGCATCATAAATGTTAAAAAAAAATCCCATTTATATCCTAAGTATGTCATTACAGAGAATGAACAAAGGTAATAAGCTTCTGAGTCCTTATTTCAAGAAGAACGTGCTTGAAGGGGTCGTTCTGTGATGCGTTCATGGTTTTATGTTATAAAAAACTGAAGACAGTTTTGATACTTTGAACATGTTTACATGTGAATCTCTCACGAATATCTTCTCCAGTTGCCAACAGACACATGAGCACAGCCATCTCTACATTTCCACACCATCTTTTTTTGTATTTAGTTTTGGCTCTTACCCTTTTCGGCTCATATCTGTGTATCTAAATCCTCCTCTCCAAGAGACAAAAGAGCAACTTGCCATTGGAATGATCTTTTGTGCATAAAAATCACCTGCTGCCTGTGCAGCTGGATGAAGGAGTTGCTTAGCTAAGCAGCAAGGCGTTGCTGGAGTCAGTAACCATATGGGCCCGGAGTGGGCCTGGCAAGGTTTGCGTGTCACGCTCAGGCTGGCTGCTCACAGTGGGGTTGAGGTGCCATCCTCGGGTTTTTGTGACCTGGGATGATGCCAGCCAGAGCCTTTCACTGCTTGTGCACTTACTAATCCCTCCTCTTTGAGTCTTCCTTTTCAAGAGAAGGATGCCATGCCGTGGAATTAGGTCACAGAATCTTTTTTAAGCTTTGTTATCCAGTGATCCCAGCCTAACACCCATATCAGTATGGGTTACACTTCCAATCTCGTGATTTGAAAATATCAATGAATAACATGCACTATGGATATTTTGTCATTGATTTTTTAATACACTTATAAGAGTATTTGGATTCTCAACGTCTCTCTTTATAAATGTCCTCAACTGTCGCAGTATTAAAGGGTCCCACCTGGCCCAATGAAACATAGCACATTATCTAAATTTATATCTGACTTTGGAAATATAAAAGATATCTCTTTAGACAGGTTGTTTAGGCAATGGAAATCTATGACATTGGTAAAAAGTGTAAAATGAAAAAGAATATGATCATCATTGGTTATTGTTATTGATGTATAATTTTGAAAAGAAAAGTGCACACTCTCAGGGTTTAAACTACTCATTAAGTTAGACCCACACAATCCAGAAAGTAAATCACGTGGTGAAACCAGGTTTGTTTTCAGATCTATTATTGATATCAGACAAATGGGAATGGGGGGATTCTCTTCCCTACTGAGTGTTGCTGGGGTGTGGACTTCTTATGAGAAAAATAATTTTCTGAGACTCACACAGGAAAGTGATTTTTATTTGCGTGGAATGGAATCCCTGTTTCTAAAGTCCCATTTCCTTTAGTCCAGTCTTAGAAGTGTAGCCGGGGTTTCAGTGGAGCGAAAATCAAAACCAGTGTCCAGCGTTTCCATGTTGGAGACAGGTCCAGTTCCGCCTCAGGCTGGTTGCAATCATGCGTTCCTTGTGAGTAGGGAGGGGGCTGCATAGCCACGGGCCTCACCGGAGAATGCCAGGAAGCCAAGCTTAAGTCCTGAGCCAGGAGAGCAAACTCCTTTGATAAGGGGATTGGAGGTATCTGACACTGCCACAGGCTTGCAGTAGCCACGCCCTTTCTGGTCAATGACCTCTGTTCCCCGGTATGACTGACAGCAACCACTTCCCCTATGTCATTCTGAGCAGTGCCTTTCCCCATTGTTTCGCAGGGAACATACCTATAATGTCTGGCCTTCCCTTTGTTTCTTTCCTACCTATGATAATAAAAGTGTAATATGCGAATTAGACCAGACATCCTTCTAGATGTCCTTCCGGATGAAGTCGTGGGGGCCAAGACAGGTGCCACAGTGGCGGAGGCCAAGCTCTTTGCACAAATTTCGTGCATCAGGCTTTTAGTTTATAATAATAAAGGTATAATATGCTAATTAGACTGACAACCTTCCCTACATCCTTCTGGACAACCTTCCAGATGGAGGCAGGGTTGCAAGGGAAGCCCAGGTCCCGGGTGCCAGAGGGAAGCTTGTGCCAGCAGCCAGGGGAAAGAAGGCCTACGCATGCACAAATTTCGTGCATCGGGCCTCTAGTTATAAATAATTATCTAATTACACAGGTATCATTATCATAACCTCCATCAAGGAAGAAGAGCAGACCAGGTGAAAATATGTGGGGCAGAGTGCTAATGAGTTAGTTTAATGCCACCATCTAAACGTTCTGAAGTGGTCCCTTGGAATCTGAGACTTTTAAAGCTTTCATCATGGTGAAACATTTCACACCTATAAATGAACATACAGGAAACATAAAACTAGTAAAAAAACTACTAAAATTAACTGCAATGTGCCACTACTTTGCTTACAGAGTAGAATGATTTTACTTGTCCCTTCCTGATTTCAGCACTTGTACCTCCTCCCAAGCATTTCATACTTCTAATCTTTGTCCTCAGCATTATTTTCATGGACATAATAGACCCTTAACATACGTCATTTACTCTTCATTCTTTGAACTTTCTATATGAATGAAATTACATTCTGTGTATATGTTTATTTTCTTCTTATTATGTTTATGATATTCATGTTGAATCTTAAGAGCAATCGCGTTATTTTTATTGCATGTGAATTTTGATTATATATGTAAATTCCTTTTTATGATTTAATTTTTTGTTAATAATGTTTAGAGGAATATGACATTCTTTTCTGTAAGAAGAAAGAATGGATCCATGAATATGTACATGGCTTGCTCTTTATATGATTTACTGTGGTGTGTTAGTAAGAGTGCTTGAGTATGGGCAGCCTGGGTTTTGTCTGATGATGCCAAGTTGACTAACTGATGTTTCCAATTTGTGTTTTGTGGTCATGCGTGAGAAGTGTTATTTTTATTTCTGTCTGTCTTGTGTAGGTGAAATGTCTCATGGTTTTGGTTTGTATTTATTTTATTAGTTGTGAACATCTTGTTATGTTTATTAGACACTTGAGTTTATTCCATAAAATGTTTACTTATACCGTTGCCCATTTTCTATCAGCTATTAATCTTTCTTGTTGTGGTTAATGCAACAGATGCTAAGCTTTTGTGGTTACACATGTTATAGATATTTTCTCTCAGTCTGTGAATTATCTTTTTACCCTAATTGTGGTATCTTTTAGTAAAGAAGTGTTTTTGTTTGTTTGTGCTTTTTGTATTTTGCTTAAAAAATCATTTCTTCCTATATTCTTCTAAAGCTCTATCTAAAGTGTTCAGTTTTTGATTTTCACACTTAAGTCTTTAATAGACCTGAAACATATTGATGGAATTTTATACATATCTGGCTCTCTTCACATGCACAGTTGTCCAGTTCTGCGCAGCGAGGACACTGTTTTTATTATTGCTGCTGTATAAATAAATTTGTTAGCTATTTTCACCAGCCCCTCCACAATGCTTCTTCTCCTCTTCAAAGAGCTTCGTGTCTGCTTAGCTCTTTGATGTTTCATAAAATATTTATAAGCAGCTTGTCAAAGTCCACAAAACTTCTATTGGAATTTTGATTGGAATTACAATGAATCTATAGATAAATCTGCAGACTAATGACTTCTGAGTTTTTCTACCCGGGAACAGATTTGTCTCTTCATTTATTTATGTTTTTCTCTAAAACTTTCAACAGACCGTTATAATTTATATCAATAAAGATCCTTCACATGGTTTGTAGAAATGTTTCTAAGTGACTCATAGTTTGGAGGTTGTGATGAGTGGAATCTCCAAGGATTGTTTACTTATTTAACTTTTCACTGTATTAGCAAGGAGCTCTATTTCAATTCTGCATAGAAACCAGGATGTTGAGGGATGGAAATTTGGTAGAGGCTGAATATGTGTGCTCCCCTCATATTCATTTGCTGAAATCTTCATGCCCAATGTGATAGTTTTAGGAGGTGGAGTCCATAGACCCATGAGCATAGGGCTCACCTGAATAAGATTAATGCCTCTATAAGAGGCTTGAGAGAGTTCCTTCACTCCTTCCAACCTATGAGGACACAATAAGAAGCCTGAGATCTGGAAAAGGGCCATCACTGAACGTGCCAACACCCTGAATTTGGACTTCCAACCCCCAAAGTGTGAGAAATAAGTTTCTGTTGTTTTATAAGGCACCCCGTCTCTATATTTTGTTATAGCAGCCTGAATGGCTAAGAGAGTCTGTTCAGATATAACCTCATTATTGATCTGAAAGGAGGTCCTCAAAAATAAATAGAAATGATAGTCATCTCAAACAAATCCAGCTAAAGCACTTGTAGAAAATGTTTTCCATTGGCTTTCATTCTATCTAAAATTTCAGCATTTAGAGATTCTTTAGGGTTTAACTAAGATTAAATTGTATTATATATATGAAGAAGTAAAAGCTGGTTTGGCTTAGTGGATAGAGCATCAACCTGAGGGCCCAAGGGTCCTGGGTTCAATTCCAGTCAAGGGCATGTACTGCAGTTACAGGCTCCTCCCTAGCCCAGGCCCTGGTTGGAGCTCATGCAGGAGGCAACCAGTCAATGTGTTTCTCTCATATTGATATTTCTCTGTTTTTCCTCTCTCTTCCACTCTTTCTAGAATTCAATGGAAAAATATTCTTGGGTGAGGTTTAAAAATTATGGAGAATATAACTATTGAAGCATCTTAGTGATTTGTATCTTAGAAAAGTTTAATTTATATCAGAAAATAAAAAATGTTAATTTTGACTAAGCAAAAAATGAGCAAATAAAAAAAATTTTCTATCCTGAGTCATCCAGAGGAAACAAACCCAGGTAGCAGTTTCTCTCATCTTACCCCCCCCCCCCCAATGACTCCGGATGAAGAATTTTATGTTCCATAGGTCTGGTATCTGCAACTGATAGATCTTTGTAAGAACTACATTTTCCAAGCTGCCAAGCCATGTACACTGTATAATCTATCTTTTCAGGGGGCTTTCCTTGAGCAATGGAAACAGATATTTGTCTGAACTTTGCTTTGAAGACTGTGTAAACAGAACCTTTTGAATTATCAGGGAAAGTACAAGCTAAAGTAATGTACACATTTAAATATAGGGGCTGGTGGCAGTGTGTGTGTGTGTGTGTGTGTGTGTGTGTGTGTGTGTATATATATATATATATATATATATATATATATATATATATATATATATATATATATATTACACTCTGGAGTTCTTCTAAACATGATGCCCCTTCTCTATCTATTAGCATACTATTTTATAGTTTATGATAATAAAACTTACTGGTAATTTATTTAATTTAATGTAATATTTATGTGTGTGTGTGTGTGTGTGTGTGTATGTGTGTAATACATAAGTACATTTAAATTGAGTTTTATATATATGTTCAACACTATGAGTTTCATATGAATACTAGGGGCCCAGTGCATGAATTCATGCATCTTGAAAGGAACTGCGGGTCATGAGGCTGCGGTGGTCACAGGGGCAGGTTTTGACCCATTCTCTGCACTTCCATCGTCCCCTCCCGCTGTGGCCCCCAGTCCTCTATCTGCTGACAGCCCTGCTCCTGCCACACTCCCATGTGCTGATAGTGCCAGCCCTACTCAATTGGGAGCAAAGGATTTTCATTAACTAGCAGAGGCTTATCCCAATGACGGTGACCGGTGCCCTGCCTTGGTCTGGTGTACACTCACCTGTACCACCATCCCACCATGGCTGACGCCTGCCATGTTCTGCATATGCCCCCTGGTGGTCAGCATATGTCATAGCTACTGGTTGTTCGGTTGTTCTGCCATGTGATTTATTTGCATATTAGAGCATCGGTCTGTGGACTGAAGGGTTCCAGGTTTGATTCTCAGACAAGGGCATATACCATGGTTGCAGGCATATCCCCAGTAGAGAGTGTGCAGGACGCAGCTGATCAATGTTTCTCTTTTATTGATGTTTCTAACTACTGCTCTCTTTTCCTCTCTGTAAAAAAAATCAATGCAATGGTAATAAGTTATCATAGTTAAGTGTCTTACAGCTCATAGCTTCTTTTATTGGGTGAAATATATGAGTAAAGATAAGGTAGTACATACATGGATTGAGGTTAAGATGAGTGGCAGTTAGGGCACCAGAAGCTCTCACATTTTAGTTCTATGTTAGGATTTATTAGCAATCAAATTACAGCCAGGTTTGCAAATTGTTTTCTGTAATAACCCAATCCAATTTTTCCTTGATGAGGCAGAAGACTGTTTTAATGAGAAGAAAAAAAATGCATAGCTGGAAAATGTCAAGTAGAAGTAATGGATGCCCATTTTACTGATCATCATTATTTAACAACACTTGTTCTAACATATAGAAGGCATGATTTTATAGGGCAACGAGCCTAAACAATAAACTCCTCAGTTGACTTCTGAGACAACAGCCGCCTGAGTCCTCAGAGCTCCATGTCATCCCAAGTGTATTTGTGAATAGAAATAATTTCAACCTTTGCCAGAGCTCCACAAAGAAAAATGTGAAAAGAAGCCAGGTCACCTGAGAAATCAACCCCAGGCTGCCAGGAGTTTACATTTCCTTCTGTCCCAATGACTTTTGTCCCAATGACTTTTGAAGAAGAGGATAGAGGGAGTAAGAGTGAATTACTTCCTAATACCAACTTTCTTTGGCAATGAAGATAATAAATTGCATCACAAACCTTTTCAAATGAATAAAAATATGTTTTAGAAGGAGTTCTGCCACAGAATAACTATGTATGATGAACAGTTCATTTCACAACTTATCTGTTCTCATCATGGATCATATTAATAGACTAGGGTTCTCTATGAATCTCAGGTGCATAAAACATCAGTAAAGAGAAAGCATGTCACCATTGCTGACCTCAGGACCTAATAGAACATCTAGGTTTACTGAACGCTATACCATCTATTTTTTAATCCCTTTGGCATATGGAATACTTTAAAACGTGATGTTTAATAACAAGAAAAAATGAGTAATATTATGGTATTATTGGAGTAGTTTGCACCCTGCCAGACACACGTGCATGATTTATGTGCACATCACTAATTTAACCTACTGCAAGGTAGACATTGTATTATTTCACACACCAAAGGGTTTTGCTCTTCCCAGATTGTAATCTGTGTTATGAAGATTGGCAGGACTGAGATACAAGCCTGAGTCTTCCAGAGCCTAAAGTTCAGGGTCCAGAGTGAGGAATTCCATTCCTGTTTCCCTGAAGTAAAAAACAAACAGCTCTACCTAGTTTGGCTCAGTGGATAGAGCATCGGCCTTTGGACTGAAGGGTTCCAGATTTGATTCCCAGACAAGGGCATGTACCATGGTTGCAGGCACATCCCCAGTAGAGAGTGTGCAGGAGGCAGCTGATCAATGTTTCTCTCTTATTGATGTTTCTAACTATCGCTCTCCTTTCCTCTCTGTAAAAAAAAAATCAATAAAATATATTTAGAAAAAAAACAAACAAACAGGATAGATTCATGCTGCTAGGTTCTTTGAAAGAAACTGTGAACAATTTTGCTACCAAGCATTTTTCCTGTCTGCTGATGCATGGATTTCTAATAGTTATTGTTCCAAGTGAGCAGAGTTCCATGATTCTAGAAACATCCATAAAGCCAAGTTTTATTGTGTTACACTTAGCATCAAACATATCCAGTGTCTCAGAATGAGATGAAGTGTGTGCTGAAGTTGTAACATGGCTGTTTCTAAGCTCACATGGATAGGATTCCCTGATTATCCTTCAATGCAATCTCCTGTTTCCTGAAGAGAGATAATGCCTTTGGCAAGTGAACTTCATACTTGCACAGGCTAGGGTGGATCATATTTGCCACTGGAGAGAATTTTCATAATGATTGTGGCATTAGCTATGACTAACGAGGCTGTAAGTTTAATAATGGTTCTAAAAATTTTGAATAGCTCTATTAGACCTCCCTCTCTCCCTCCCTTCTTTCTATGCATTTCTATTATTCATCAACTATCGATTGAGCACCAATTATGTAGCAGTCACTATTGTAGGTGCCAGAGGTAGAAATATCATTGAACAGGACAGATTAAATTAGTGCCCTCAAGGTACTTCCAATTCATAGGAGACAAAAAGGTACACTAACAAATAAATGCATATTTTTTTTGTCAGGTGATAAATGCTATAAAGAATAAAGCAGGGAAAGGCATAGACAGTGGTGGAGAGAATGGTATTTTATATTTGTGGGCCATTCCTTCTAATAAGGAGATGTATGAGCAGAAATCTGGATGGAATTGGTGAGAAACCACAAAGGTACCTGGGACATGAACACTCGAAGAAGAGAGAACAGCAGTGCAAATGCCATATGAGTTGCTTTGTGAATTTGTTTTTGAATTTAATTTATTAGAGAGGAAGGGAGAGAGAGTCAGAAACATCCATATGAGAGAGACATCCAGCAGCTGCCTCCTACACACCCCCTACTGGGGATGTGTCTGCAACCAAGGTGCATGCCCTGGACCAGAATTGAACTTGGGACCTTTCAGTCCACAGGCCGATGCTCTCTTCACTGAGCCAAACCGGTTAAGGCATGAATTTGTTTTTTTTAATGTGGCTGAGAATGAGAGGAAAACTGTTGGAAATAAGATTTAGAGAGACAACTAAGGGCCGCTTAGTCTATAGAAAGTCATGGATTTTCCCTGTTTCAGACAGGAAAGAATCAGTATGTTTTGGAAATGCTCCTGAGATGATTCATTAAAAAGATGACTGACTGACATTGGGGAGTAGAACATCTAGAGCCAGGAGGCAAACCAGAGTGAATTCAAACTTTCCACCACTTGGGAGGTATTTCTGAACTACTAAGCGGGAGAGCAAGTGTGCAGCTTTCAAGTTCTTGCCGCCACCTCTGAGAGAAACACATTTCAAAATGCTAGCACCTTGACCTTCCCTTCGTGAAGATCTGCTTTTAAGTACAGGATCAGATACTAAGGTCTGAGCATTTTCAGAGCTCGCGTTCAAACACCTCGGCATGTGCTTCAGCAAGAACATCCAGCAATTTCCTCATCTTGGCCCCTGCTGTTCTTTGAAGTTTCATATGTTGTGTGCCGCAGGCACAGAGGGTTAGCGTGGAAAGCCACACTGCCCACGGGGGAGTCCCTCCAGAATGACATGCGAGAGCTTCTTGTTGTAAGTCCAAGTGAAAGACTAGAAAATGGCTGTTTGTTCATCTGAAGCAACTGTTTTTTAGCCACAAAGTTAGCTAATTCCTCAGATTTTCTATAAATTATTTTAGTTAGTATCTTTTTTGGGCTACCGAAGTTCTGACAAGTAAAGTGATGCTCAATATATCCCGATATCAATAAAATATCCCTGTTTAGGATAATTTTGAGAATGATTTCCTTCTGAATGCAATCATAGAAAGAAGTTTTAAACTAGAGCCCTTTTGAGACCACAAGTTATACCATAATTTTAATTTCTAAAGTATATTTATAGTTCTATTTATAGAACTGAGAACTTTATAGTGTCAGGAAAAAAAACAAACAAACACCTACATATATCAAAGGAAATGCTGTCTAACTTTAATCTTTACTCTGTGTAATAGGTTTTCTTTTCCTAAAGGAGATACATAATTTATAATTTTCTTGGCTATTAAAAAGAACAGTGAGGATTTGAGTTTTCTAAGTATATTCTAACATAAGGGAGATACTTGCAAGGAAGGACAAAATGTTTGCAGCCACTGTATGTATACTAGAGGCCCAGTGCACGAAATTTATGCAAGAGTAGCCTTTCCTTCCCCCGGCTCCTAACACTGGCTCCCCTCTGGCACTCAGGACCCGGGCTTGCTTCCCTCCGGCTGCCAGCAGGCACCAGGCTGACTTCCCTCTAGCCCTAGCTTTGTCCAGAAGGACTTCCGGAAGAATGTCTGGTTTAATTACACTTTATTATTATTATAGATATTTTTTTTTTCAGCTTAAATAGGAAACTACATTGGCCTACTGCTGAGTAATCTTGATAGTCATTTTCATTATACACAGGTATTCACTTTTAGAAATGCATAATCACATACTGTCATTTTGATAACCAAAATATTATTTTGATATTATTTGGTAATTTCATGTTTGACTTTGAATGTGGTTTAGGTACTTTACATTAGAGAATCTTATGGGGCAAAGAACCCAGTAAAAAATGACGGATCAACATCACGGATAATTTGTTTCAGTAGCTTTTGAAAGTGTGATTGATTAGATAACATTACTGAAATGTAAAAGAGATGAGAATATTCTCTTTTATCTGAATCCAGCTGGTAAAAATCTATAATTTTCTGCCATTAGAGAAGATATTTAGCAAGAGAAAGTGATTCTACCAAATTTTATGGTGATCAAAAACAGATTTAAATGGGTGGCATTTTATCTATTTCCAAAGATTCAGAAATACTTATAAACAACATGGCACACGACATGAGAAGTTTGGGTTCCAAAATGCCTGTAGGGATTTTTTTTTTTTTTTTTTTTTTAGATTACAGAGAATATGAACTGCACCAGTGGTAGCGCTTTAGGCAACATAGCATTGTGACCGGATGCAGGCTTGATCACATTTCTGTTCTATATTTACCAGAGCAAAGGTAAAATAAAATAATAAAGTTTAAAAATATTTTAAAATACAGATATCTGAAGCCCTAGAAAGCTTGATTTAATTGGTGTGAATTGCAGCGTTGAAATTCATATATCCTTAAAGCATCTTAGGCAACTGTAATTAGAGCAAAGTTCAGAAACTATTCCAGCATTGCTCCATTTCAAAAAAAAAATATTTCTCTTCCAATCAAACTCATTACACGTGCCAATATGTGAACAAAATAATCATTTAGTAGTTGATAAATGTACTAAAATGAACTTCCAGGAAATTAGTCACTTGGGAAGACATTACAAATTTTTTTTCCAGGATAATTAGACTTAAAACAACAAAACCAAAAAATCCCCAGTATCAACCCAGGATACATATGTGAAATAAAGTGGTATGTATGGATTTTAAATAATCAGTCTGATTCTTTAAATTTTATAGTTTTTAATGAGCATACCTGTGAGATTATATATGAGTAATGATTATTTTTAAGTTAAAATTACAAAATGAAATATTGCTTATGTTACTCAGAATATATATCAAGATATTGACTGAGTTTCTACTTTGCCACACACTGCTTTAGGCAATAAGGTTATAAAGATAAAAACAACCCCATAAAAATCTCTTCCATAATAGCATCTACATTTCAATGGAGAAGATGGACAAGAGACAAATGAACAAAATAAAGTAGCTTGCTTTAAAATCATGACCTCATTCAAGCGCTTAATGCTGAGCCACAGTCATACTACATTTACGTTTTCCATTTACTCTCCGATTCTCCTAAACTGCTATTTTATTTTCCTCCTTTCTTCTCAACCTCCAACAGCCTTCCCCTTCCCTTACTTTGCTCTGATGTTTGCTTTCCATGCCATTGTGAATATGAATGCTATCCGAATGGAGTTTTTACATTCGTACCAACATGTCTGCATCTGCACTCCTCATTATGTCCTCTTCCTGTTTAACTGTCCCTGATCTTCGTTGTGTATCAAATTTCATCTTCTTCCCCCTTCTCAGGGTTATCTCTCCAGCAACAACAGTTTCCCCCCTTTACTATCTCTTTCCCAGCAAACTCTAAATAATCTGGGATGTATTGGATCTCGTAAAACAAAAACAATACCTCTCCTAATGTAACCAATCTCTGTGCTGAGTAAACGAGTTTTTGACCCTACCTGAGGTTACATTTCTCTTTAGGCACCATCCTAGTTTTCTGTTCTTTGTTACAGCAAAATTTATTGAGTTTTTAATATTTACACATTCTAATCCTCTTTCTTTTAAAAAAATATTGGGGTGACACCAGTTAACGATATAAAATAATATAGCAACACAGCATTGGGTGTTCACCACCCCAATTCAAGTCCCCTTTAGTCACCACACCATTTATCTCCCCTCTCTGCTCTTTTACCTCCCCTACTTGCCTCCTCCCAGCAATCACCACAATGTGATTAATTTTTTCTTTGTTTTCTCTTTTGCTCAGTCCCTCCACATCCCCTAACCTAACCCCTCAACACCCCAACGTCCCTACAGCTGTCAGCCTACTCTCTATGTATGAGTCTGCCTCTATTTTGCTTGTTCATTTATTTTGTTCATAGATTACACATATGAGTGAAATGATATGGCATCTGTCATTTTCTGACTGGTTTATTTCACTTGGCACAATGCTCTCCAGGTTGATCCATGCCCTCACAAAGGGTAAGATTTCCTTCTTTTTTATGGCTATACACACTCTAATTATCTTCCTTTCATTCTAAGTTGTACACAGGCTTTCATTCCAACTGCTTTACTGGAAATGCTCTCAACAAAGTCAACAACGATGTCTGTGATGCTCAATCCAATGGTCAGCTTACTCTCATCATCGATCTTGATCTGTCAGCTGCCTTTGAGGCAGTTTGATCACTCTTCTTTTTGAAACACTTTCTTCACTTGGCCTCCAGACAACTGGCTTCTATAGGTCATTGTCTTATACTCCTTTTCTGTTTCCTTATTTCCCAGTCTAATAAAGTAGGAGTTTCCTAAGACTTTGTCCTCAGGCCTCTTTTTTCATTTATGACTCATCATCAATACTAGCATCCAAATTTGAGAGAAATAATAATAAGATAAGGAAGAGCTCATGAGAGACACTGAATGTTCTACTTCAATGTTTAAATTAAGGTATGGTTATAACTCATTACATTCCAGTTACTGTGTAAGATTTTAGTTACAAAATAAACATGGACTGTATAATTTTAGTTCTGTTAAAAGGCTCACACATGAGTGAACAACATTTCAAATATTTTTTTAAAAAATGTTTGGAAAAAGTATGCAGCTCAGACTGAATCTTTGAAAGATTTAAGGATGACTTTAAAGTATATCCAAAGAGTGCATACATATAAGTAATATAGAGATACATGCATGCATATAGTTAAGGTGTGAAATACAGCGAATGATGAAACAAATGACATTCATTAAATTAACCATCAGAGTACAAAATATTAGTAACACCAAAAATAACTTATTTGTTATTGATGTTTATATTTTAAATCCCTTTATGAAAAATCTAGAGAGAAACTAGCATTCCAAGCACAACAGCTACTTTCAGAAAAACTTGAGCAATCAGGTTTTCATAACCAGCAGAGATATATGCAAAAAATGTAGTGCTATAAAAACAAACAAGCAAATACTATAGATTTGTTCATTCAATACCTATTTCTTCCCTCTTCTTGCTTGCTTTTCTCTACCTGAAGTTGGTGAACTAAGTAAAACAAAATATATATATTTTATATTTCAGTCTCTATTGCAGTTGAGTTTGCCATGACTTCATTACTTAATTTTTGTGAATGAAATGGATGGAGTTAGTGCTATTTTTTTCAGCTTGGACCACATATAATACTTTGAGATGCAGAATCTGGTCCTAGGGATGCCAGACCAGGAAGATAGAAGGAACCTGCTTTCTTTTTTTAAAATATATTGTATTTATTTTTTACAGAAAAGAAGAGAGAGAGAGAGAGAGAGAGAGAGTTAGAAACATCGATGAAAGAAACTTCAATTAGCTGCCTCTTGCATACCTCCTACTGGAGATGTGCCCACAACCAAGGTACATCCCCTTGGACTGCAATTGAACCTGGGATCATTCAGTCAGCAGGCTGATGCTTTATCCACTGAGCCAAGCTGGTTAGGTTGGAACCTGCTTTCTTAATGGCACTATTGAGCATCATTGATTGACTGATCCACTAGACTTCCTGTTTCTTGAGACACATAAATACATTAGTCAGAACTCTGTCAGACGCATTCTAACACAAATCCTGTTAGATATAAAAGTAATATTTATTTTACCTCTAATAGGGTTGTAGTAAAATAGATCATTTTACATATTTTCAGAATAGAACGAAGTTAAAGAGTTGTCATTGCTGTTGTTTATATTAAAAATAGAATCTCTAAATAAATCATACAAATACACACACACACACAGAAGGACTTAAAAATGAGAAATAATACAGCAAAAACTGTGGGAAACAGGATCATTAAATTTGATGCCAAAGTTGGGATGATGCTCAAAGGAAATTTCTATTTAAATTATATGCAAAGTTTGGTGGATTCTGATGCAATGGTAAATTTTTAGGTGAACAAATTAAGTAATAGTTTAGAAAATTTAGGAGCAATGTTTATATAGGAGAAATCAGATAGTGGATAGTGAATAGGGCATAAGTAACATAAAAATCAATACTTTTAGAGTACTCTTATAATGCTATTTTATAAAGTAATGATATACAATTTATTTTCAATGCTAATTAAGGATTAGTCTGTATGTGATAGGAAACACTATAAATTGTTCATTGGTGGAGATCATTTTAATTGCAATTATTTATAGTCTTATGTGTGTTCTTGTGTCCATCTGTTTTTGTATTTGTGCTTTGATGCTTGAGGTACTTGGGATAGATATCTTCTCAAGAGGCAGCACAGTCTAGTGGTTAATAGTCATGCCTTTGGGCACAGACAGACTGAATTGGCTTCCCAGCTCTGGCACTGACATATTGTGCAACCATGGGCAATGGTCTGAACTCCCTAAATCTCAGCTTCCTCGTAAGAAAAGTGAAAATAATAACTTCATCAATGGGTTATTGCATGAATATTAAGTAAAACATTACATGTAAAGTACTTAACACAATGCTAAAATGCAATAAGTACTTGGTAAACATGAGCTTTTATTATATTAATGATCCAAAGAAAACACTGAGAATTTAAAAAAAAATTTTCTATGCTCTCATTGATTTCATTAATTTTTCCTCTCATGTACAAATTTTGATTTATTTAAAATTTTAACATTTGGGGAATACATTTTGAAAACTCAAAAATTACTTGAGTTTGACATTTATTCATGGCAAAGAATATGTTTTTGCTACATCTCAGGGTTTTTTTAAAAAAATATTCCATTATTCCAAAATGTCAATTCACAGGAGTATTGAGTCTTATGGGTATTTGTCACTCTCTGGAACAGAGATGCTTTCAGGAGTGTCAAAGTGTGTGGTAATTCAGTCCAAAACAGGCAAGGATAGTATCTTTTTTGAAGTAGTTGGCAGTGATTCCTGGCTAAAACAAGGCACCAGCAGGAATTAATCTTGTCTGGTATTGGAGCCCGTGCAGGACTGGATCCATGAGAAAGCATTAGCTGATAAAACAGTGTTCTGGTTCATGCTGTTCAGATATTTATCAGTGAGTAGGATTATAGAAAAGGCAGTGAATCAGAAAAATTAGCTGGTTTCCTCTCAGCAACTCTATGTCACCATCCATGGCCGTTATTTAATAATGGAAAAGAAGTAACCTATTGTGGTATTCATTTCACAAAATATTTGTGTATCAAAGCATCATGTTGTGCATTTTATCTTACATATGCTATATATTGATAATATTTCAATAAAGCTGGGATAAATGGGAGAGAAGAAAGAAACATTATTTGGCTGCCTTCTTCTACCTCTGCATCGACAAGAACCACTGAAATTTTACCATATTTTTTTCTCTCTCAATTTTCCCTTTTCTAAAAAAAAATATGTTTTTATAGATTTTAGAGAGCAAGGAAAAGAGAGAGGTAGAAACATCGATGAGCGAAAAACATCAACATCCATCAGCTGCCTCCTGCATGTTTCCAACTGGGGACTGAGCTCATACACCAGGCTTGTTCTCTGATCAGGAATCTAACTCATGATCTCTTGGTGCATGGGTCAATGCTCAACCACTGAGCTACACAGCTTGAGCCCATTTTTGCTTTATGGGTATTAGTTGATTGACCCTGAAGTACAAAAATAAATTTATATAAAGTGGTTACTAGTTAGAATAATTTTGTATACTTGAGAAAAAACTTAAATAAATTCGATTTATATGAACTCTCACCCCTCCCATACACAGAAGCCAAGAAAATTTTTGTTATAGTTTTATGTGTTTTCTTAATTGAATAATAAACAAAGATTGAATAACAGTTAATATATGGAGGTCTTAGGAATATACTAAAAATAGCTTGTACTTTAATTTTTTTATACTATATATTGGCTACTTAATTGATTTGGTAATCTTTTGCTGTTTATGACAATACATCTGCATATTCTAAAATAATTCCTTAAGGCAAGTATTGCTGTGGGCATTTCTGCCAAATTTAGGAGGATGTACTCTATTTTTTTGTAAGCTTCTCTAAAATTAGCTGCATATCTGCTCTATGTCAAATCTGACTCTAATTGTTTTCACACATACACTTTGTATCTCTTGTTCCATCAATTACTCAATTTCTCCATTGCATTTTTTACCCGCCTGACTCTGTCTTTTTTCCTAGCCCTTTTTTAAAAAAATAGACTTTAATTTTAGAACAGTTGTATATTCACAGCAAAATTAAACAGGAAGTAAAGAATGCCTATATATTCCCATATAGATTTTCTCCTACGTTATTTTCTAGAAGTTTTATGATGTCGTGTGTAACATTTAGGCCTATGATTTATTTTGTGTTACTTTTTTAAAAAGTGTATTTAGATGTGTTGGTTCTTTTTTTGTTTGTTTTTTGTTTTTTAGCAATATGAACGTCCCATTGTTTCAGCACCATGTATTGAAAAAATATTTCTTTTATATATGTTCAGTCTTTGCTTAGCTAAACAAAATACTTGTATATAACCTGTTATTTTCTCCAACTCTAGCCAAGGTTATTTTTTTAAAAAAGAGTTTGTTGCTTTTGCTTTCAATCTCCACTTTACACACTCCTTTGATAATCCCTGAAATCTGTCTCACAAACTCCTTACTCCACTGAAATATTACTGGAAGGCAAGGGTCATTTCACTCTTTAAAATTATCTCAAGAATTCTGTTTGTTGGGTTTTTTTTTGCCAGCTTTTCTTCCTCTCTTTCACCCCCCAGTGATGGAAGTTCCACAGATTTTTCCTCTATTTTCTTCCTTCTCTCTATCATGTCTGTATTTCATTGGGCTTTAATGAATTTAAAACTCATTCCAATAACCATGGCCCTTCTTCTTTTCCTGTCCCACTGGATAATATAATAAAATGTTGTACTTAATAATGGTAGAGAAAAAAGGTCATTATTTTCTTCTTCTGATGCTAACTTTCATGTGATTTCCCCATTAGCATAAATTGCACAATCATGTCCTCAAACTTTCAGGATTGAAGTATCACTTTTGACTTTTCCTTTCCTCCCATTTTGTCTGTTGCTAAATCTTGTAAGTCACAGAGTTTTATTTCCACAATATGTTTTTTTACCTATCCCTTTTGTCCCATTTAATTGAAGTAGAATTATGTTGTAAATATATACAAGTATGCTCATAAAATAAAATAGTTCACAAACAGTACTTATGCTAACAATTTAGAACAAAGTGACACTAATACACAAGGAATAAATTATGATCTCACTAAATGGTTCTGGGTAAACTGAATATTTATATGAAAAAAAAAAAGTCTCCACTCCTTCACCCAATTCACAAAAGTTAATTCCAGGTGGATCTAAATGTAACAGTTTTAACGGGAAACAACAAGGTTTCCAGTATAGTTGAAGAAGAAAGAGATTTTCAAGTAGAATACAAAAAATGCTACCATAAGGGAAAAATTAATATGTTAGACAACATGAAAATTTAAAACTTTTGTTCATCAAATGTCTTCATCAAGAGTGAAAGCCTTAGATTAGGAGAAGATATTAGCAACATATAACCAACAAACGACGTCTTGCAAACACATAAAGAATGTAAATCAACAACAAATGACAGAAAAAACATTTTTAAAAATAGGTCAAATACAATTTCATAAAAGATCATATTCAAATGGCTTACAACAGAGGAAAATAGACTCAATGTGATTTTTTAAATCACGGAAGTACCAAATAAAAGCCCAGTTTCACTACTGTACATCTACCAGAAAGCTAAAATGACAAAGCAGGCATATGTTGGACTAATTAGTATCAAAAGTAGAATTTGCACCAATGAAAATCTCCACACTGGAAACCCACTTTGGAGACACCTTTTTCAGTTTTCAAGCTAAATATAATCCTATCTGAAGCATGCATGGGAAGAAAACTGAGAGGATAGTTTGAGTTCCTTTTTATAATGTCATGTTCTTTTTTCTTCACCTCTCTCTTTTTGACTTCTCTAATTCAATCTTCTGACCACCGCCCATCCCCCCCCATCCCTACTCACCTCATTCTTCGGAGACACTTCCTCTATTTGGGGGCTGACAGCCCCTGTTAAGCTCATACATTATCTGGAGGTTTATATCCTGCTTAAACCAAGGTGGTTCAATAAAACTTTCTGTGATAATGACAATGTTCTCTGTTGTCCAACACAACAGATACTAGCCATACATTTGAACACTTGAAATATGACTAGGATGACTGAGGAATCAAATTTTTAATTTTATAGTACTTTGATAATTTTAATCTATTTGAATTTATTTTTTTATTTTTGGGGGATATAATTAATATACAATAGACTATGCATGTGTAATGTGGCAATTTGACAAGTTTGGAAGCATGCTTCTATCAGTAAAGCCATTACCACAGCTACGATAATGAACATACCTGTCATCCCCTGAGTGTATTCTTGTGCCTCTGGCAATCATTTCCTCCTGCTTTTTTTTCAGGATAGAAAAGCCTCTGCTTTGACTATAAGATTATCACATTAGCAAGAATATACTTGTTTGTAAGGTAGATTCACCATTGGCACTGAGGGTTGATAAAAGTTTTCTCCAGTTCATGGAGAACTAAGAAAAATCTATACTAATGTGGATGAAAAAATGGGGGGTTCTGTGGAAAGTAACCTCACAAGGTGATCTGATAATAAATTCTTAACTGGGCAGGTCATGGAGGGTACTCGTATAACTTCAGTATTTTTTAAAATATATTTTATTGATTTTTTACAGAGAGGAAGGGAGAGGGATAGAGAGTTAGAAACATCGGTGAGAGAGAGACATCGATCAGCTGCCTTCTGCACCCCCCACCAGAGATGTGCCCGTGACCAAGGTACATGCCCTTGACCGGAATCGAACCTGGGACCCTTCAGTCTACAGACCGATGCTCTATCCACTGAGCCAAACCGGTTTCAGCTAACTTCAGTTTTATCTTTACCTTAAGCAAGCCCTGTCCATTATGTCTGTGCATTTAGGTTAAGAAACTTTTGAAATAATCCTTGATACATATTTTCGAGTTTATTCTTCTATAATCCAATCACTGTTTTCCTTCTCCCACCTCCATGTAATCTTTCTTAAATTCCCCTGTTTATTTTCAGTGCATAAAAGAAGCTGCAAAACTGTCATTATCTGGAGCATTTGAGATCTTGCTGCCTGGCATATGCCATCATTTGGCTCAAAGAAACTCTTTTTAAAATTCTACAGGTTTGGGTGATTTTTACATCGACAATAGCAGGGAAGAATAATGATAGGAATCAAATCTGAAGAATATCTATTTATTTGAACATGTATTATATTAGTACCATAGATTATTATTGGGAAATAACATGAGAAGACAGGCTTAGAGTGATAGGTTGTGTAAAATGAACATGAGATGGGGAAAGGAGACCAGCACCTCATACTGGGTATAGAAGACAGACTCCTGATTTCCCTAGGACTGGCTCTGACTCTCACATCTCCACGTTGTTGTGGTCAAAATTAGAGATGTGCCTTTTGTGCATTATAACCGGCAGTTATTACCATTGGAAACATCTGTCATGATTTATTTTCCATGTGGTTCACTGCTGTGGTTTAAGAGCTGCTAATGAGGATGAAAACAATCAATTCATGGACAAGTTTTTTTGCCCTCTTAACTTTTTGTGCTCTTCTAGAATCAACCACAACAAAGTGAATTCCCGCTAGGGATTCCCTGCCTATTGACAATGCAAGGATTTAATAGACATATGCCAGGTAAAGCTTCATGAGTTCATAATATTGATAGCCATTGTACATCCCATGATAGGCACTGAAGTGGGATTAAAGGGAGTTTGGTTTAACTTTTCATTATCTCAAGGCAAAAAAAATACCAAAACATTCTAGTTGTCTTGGCTGTGAAATCTTTTTGAGTGCCTTGAAGCAGTAACAGCTTGTTTTTTGTTTGTTTAGTGTTTGGTTTTGTTTTTGCATCTGTTTTTAGTTATTTTCAAAAATGTTGTATCTCAGGGTGAAGAGGTGACATGGGATTTGTTGTTTTCATTGTCCCCAAGCAGTCTCACTGTTAGCCCTTAATCATTTGTGTTCGCCGCGCTTTGTCATATTGTTAGGATATTTTTCTACCTGTGCCCCTAGGAATGTAATTAAAAATGCTATTGCAACAGTAGAAAGAAAACAAAAATCGTAAAAGCCCCTCACTTTTTTATTTTATTTAGCTTCATTTTTTTTAAACTGAGTGTCCATGGGTTGGTTGTTATTAAAATTTAATCCTTGATCTTTCTGTTAGGTTGGAGGGAAAAAGAAATAAATGTAGATAGGTTTGACTTTGCTACTTTCAATAACAGTGAGTTTGTATCTATCTCAAGTATACTTTCAGAAATGTGTTATTTTAAAAGATCTGTAGTAGTATCCCCCAAAAGAAATGACTACCCAGAACCTCAGACTGCGATCATATTTTAAATAAGGAAGATAACAATCTTAACCTGAGATTATTTGGGATTAAGGTGGGCCCTAAATCAAATGACAAGTGTCTTCATAGGAGACCAAGTAGGATAATATGGAGATACCAAGAGGAGGCCATGTGAAGATGGAGACAGAGACTGGAGCTCAGCTGCCATAAGCCAAGCAACACCTGGGACTACCAAGGGGAAGATTCTCCTCTAGAGCTTTCAGATGGAATGTGGCTTTGCCAATACTGTGATTTCAGATTTTAGTTCCAGAACTATGAGAGAATACATTTCTGTTGTTCATGGTCATCACCTTGTGGCTATTCTTTTTGGTATCCCTATGAAACTAACATGGATTATATTAACGGAATGGGATGTTGCTATAAAAATACCTACCGATATGAAAATGCCTTGGGATTGTGTAATGGGCAGATGCTGGAAGTATTTGAGGCATGTGATTAAAAAGGTGTACCTTGACTTAAGTAACTGTTGGTAAACATACGGGCAATGAAGAGTGATCTGGTAAGGGCTCAGAAGGAAATGAAGAGCATGGAAGAGAAAGCTTCTATCATCTTAAGAGAATGTAGTCAAGAACAGAACGATGGAAGAAATATGAACATTACAGATGCTTTTAATGAGATCTCAGAAGGAAATGAGGAGCAGATTATTGCAAACTGGAGGTAAGGGAACCCTTGTTATATACAGTGTCAGAAAACCTGGCTAAATTGTACTATACTATTGGATGCAAAACATAGCTTGTAAGTAATAAAGTTGAATATTTTACCGAAGAGTTTTCCAGGCAAAATATTGAAGGTGCAGCCTGTTTTGTTTCTCTCTCTCTCTCTCTCTCTCTCTCTCTCTCTCTCTCTCTCTCTCTACTTGTTTTCATAATATGAGAGAGAAAAGAGAAAAAACTGTTAAGCAGACAAGAACCATTATCTAATAATTTGGGAGATTCTTAGCCTATCCAGAGAGCAAAGGATGCTAAGATTAGGAAATTCACTGTTGAGAAACTGTACCCTAGAGAGAGAAGGAACATTGTAGCTGGACAAACTTCTGATAAAGAGATGAGGTATGTGACTAATAGATCTAATTATCCATCTGAGCAGAGCCAGGAATAGAGCTGGGGTTTTCCAGGAAAGATCTGTAGAGACCGTTTTGTCTACCAGTGGGTTTCCATGACGTACATGGGAGGCTGGCAAGGTTTTGGGGAATGCTATATCAGCAGAGACACTGCCAGCTTGGACCTAAAGGGACAGAGTCTGGATGAAAGGAAAGGAGGTTGTAATGTTCCCAGAATTCCTACCAGCAGGAAACAGGCTGATAGAGCTGCACAGCTAAAAACATTCGTTATCTTTCAAGCAAAAAGAGAAATGACTCCGAGGCAGAGCGTTGGGTGCAGAGGCCAAAGCCAAGGGTCCAAAGGCAGAGGCTGGGGCAGCAGGTTCAGAGCACAACACATGAAACCAAGAGCCATAAAGGACATGCAGAAGAGAATATCCATTTATGGAAACAATTGAACAGAATACATTGGGAGTTGATTTCCGTATGGAGCATCTGAAATTATGAATAAATGTGTGCTCAAATTCTTATTGTAAATCGAGTCAGATCCAGGACAATAAGCAAGCTGCGGGTCTGCCATTTCCTTGAGGGCATCTGCCAATACATGGAGCCTGGATTTGAATGAATATATAGAGGGGACCGGAGAGAAATCTCTGGAGCTGCTGAAAAGCTGAATCAGGGACACTGCTAGGCTAGTATTAAGTACTGAGGAAAATAGCAGAGCGGGAAGCACTACCCTGCAGTGGGAAATCTGATAACACTTGCTTCTTTTATCACAGAAATAAAAGAGAATATAAAAAGTCTAAAGAAGAAACAAGGAAAAGATGTGCGACAAAACAGACACACATATTCAAAAACTTGAAACAGAATTTCTAGAAATAATAAATATATAAAATTAAAATAATGAACGAGTTGAATACAACTGGATAGAGAATTTAGGGTCATAGTGAACTTGGCAAACGATCTAAGGAAATTGCACAGATAGTAAGAAGATAAATATTAAATATGGGTAAAGAGAGTTGCATGAACACTAGTGTGAATGGAGCAAAGAGTGCAAAGAGCAGAAGATATGATCCTAGAGATGACTAAGGTCTAGATCACATAAGAGTTTATAGGTCATTGTAAGGAATTTATTCTGGTGAAATTGGGAGCCATGGGGATGCTTGTAAAGTAATTTCTGCTGTGAACCGTGCTTTTAAAAATATGATTCTATTCATAGAAACTGTGTAGGCGCCTGAGACATATTTAGTTAATATGGATGAAACTTTGTACAAGTAGCTCCCATCATTCTGTACAAAACATGCTAATTAAGCAATAAATATTTTGTAAATGAAAGTGAGAACAAGTATATGATGGCAAATTTTAGCTTGAAATTTCAATGGACAAGTAAAACATCTTGTCCAAAGGACATGGAAAACTTAGTAAGAAATATGTGTGAGGTGATATTGGATGGCGAAATGACCACAGAAATTTGAGGAAGAGACCTGAGTCAGAATCTCCAGACTTCCCTTGCCCATGTGACTTATGTGGGTTTTTCTTGTTTCACTTGTGCAATGGGAATAGCACTTTATTAGGCAGATATCATTGCAAAAATGTGATTTGGGTGGAGGGATTGAGAAAAAGAGAAACTCATGGACACAGGCAACAGTGTAGGCATTGCATTAGGGAAGGTACAGAGGGGTAAATGGTAATGGAAGGAGGTTTGGATTGGGTGGTGAATACACAATACAGCAGACAGATCATGTGTTGTGGAATTGAGCTCCCGAAACCTACATACATCTATTAACTAATGTCACCCCAATAAATTCAGTAAAAAGGAACAAAAGACATAATCCAAAATCTGAATGGCTTACAATAAGCATATATTTCTCACTCGTGGATCTGTAGGTCATCTGGGGAGTTTTCTTTCAGCTATAGGTTATGTTCAGGTGTGCTCTGTGTTTCTCATTCTGGATGCAGTCTTGAAGGGCATCCATTACTTGGGGTAATTTTTTTTTTTTATAATGGAGGACAGAAGCTCTTCAAGGGGCCAACTGAGAAACGTGACATCTAAGGCCTGAGAACTAACTAGTACACCATCACTTCTGCCAACATTCATTTGGCCAGAGAAAGTCGCAGGGCAAACCCAGTACAGGGTGAATTGGAGTTGGAGAAAGAATACAAATAAAGAATAAACAAAAGGCATACGGGTAATCCAGGAATGAATAATTAAGCCTTGAACTAAGATGGTAAGACGGTCAGCAAGGAAATTAGGCCCTACATGGATGAAACAGAATATTGAGCCTAAAAAAATAAAATTCCAGCCTCAGTTACCTAGGAAGTTCTAGGTTAATGTGTTATGGTAGAATCCAATTGTCGGAAGAAGATAGTCAGCAATGTAATTCAGAAACAGTTAAGTAAATGAAAAGATACTACTCATTTTGTTAAGGCATGTTTATTGATCATTGGTGATCTTTACATGGGAAGTTTGTCTATTTTGTGAGCTTTGTCTAGGTTTAGAAGACAGAAAAAAAAAAAAGCTTTATTACCTAAAAAAGATCTTATATTGCTATCAACAAGTAAAATGTCTGTAAGCTTTGCTTGGCTTTTACAAGTACCTGTCTTCAATAGTTCTGATATCCACTAAGCAGCTACTGAAATCTCAGTTAATTTAGTAAAACCTCAATTTACTACAGTGCTTATGAAACAGGTTCTTTGATTAAGTTTATTTTTTCCTTAAATCAGCAGCCTCTTTTATTTCTTATTGTTGGCCCTCTTCATAAAATACATATATCTACTTTCTTGTGAATGGAGGAAAATGAACATAATTTATCTTTTTTTTTCAGTTTGATGCAATGATGTACACATGTGAGATAGGCATTTGAGTAGAATGTGAAGTCCATTTAGAACATCACTGAGATTGAAGATATCTGATAACCTGAATTTTTCAAGTTCTGAGAAATGGTAGGGCCAACATTTCAGAAAATTGATTTGCTAAATTGTAATGTGGCCATTATTAATTTTTATGTAGTCCTTTTTAAAGACCATTTTGTCTTTCTTTAAATCTTTGAGATATAGACAATTTTTAATACACACAAAACTATGACATTTTATAAAGCGAATCTCATTGGCATACTTTTCAAGTATTCATAAACGATGCCAACTTTAAAGAAGACTAAGAAATATGTCTCTTCACAAACAAACGTTCTTCATACCACTAGCTTCAGATACGTTGTGGGAACTCACCTTAAGGTGAACATTAAAGGTGGTAGAGCTGTGTGAAGCAACTTCATGTAGGAGACCATTGCTGCGGTCTGTTCTGAATGACTCAGAGAACCCTGTGCATGATTGCTTCCAGCTAAGCAGTCACAGGAGACAGACTGACCACCTTCCACATCTCCCTACACATATACATTGCAAATAACCACCTTCTAAAGAAAATCCAGACTCCGTGTTTTAAACACACCAGGGAATATTAAAATGTGCTCTATTTTCCCCAACTCTTCACTAGACTCTTTGAATTCAGAATAAACCAGTCAGTTTGAGGAATTTTAAAAGGTCTTACAAAGGAGATACCTGGACAGTAGGGAGTTGAAGCCAGTTAAACCTAATGAAACAAAGTAAGATACGTGCTTTTCCATGACCAAGTGGTACTACCAGAGAACATTGGAACGAAGAAGGGAGGGGCCGACCATTAAAGGCTAGAAGGAAACACTAGGAAGATTTTTGAATGATTGCTTCCTCTGAAGACAATGGAGCCAGGAGATGATTTATGCTCGGTTTTATTTATGATCTTGAAAAAAAGAGATTCTTTGAGTCAATATTATAAGGTTAAGTACAGCTTTTATGTAATAGGAATGACAAAAAAAGTTTTAAATGCATCAATAGACATCAACCAGAATGGAAATTAATTCTGCATCAAATCATACATGCAGTGCACATTGCTTTGCTGGCTGAGGCTGTGCCACTTAAATTCTCCTAAAAGCTCGTGCAACTTAGTAAATGTGTCTTGCTACATTCTATGTGGGAAGGAAAGCAATATACACCGAATCCATTGATACTGCCAGTATGTATTGGGAACAGACCTCTGCTCCTTTGTGAAATCAATGTGGCTTTCACCCTCTGCTCCCCTCCGTGGGTTTGTCCTGCTGAGTTGCATTTTATTCCCTTCCAGCTCCACCTCCTCCCTCTACTCTCTCTGCTGCATTTCCCAAACTACACGTGACCTCACTGTTTCTACTCAGAGGTCTGACAGCCCTTTCACCTTTCAAAACTCAAATAGTCTCCCACACGTACGAAGGCAGCAGGAGCATGTTTTGAAATACTCTGCCAAATAGAGTGATAACCCTCAAGAGTAAGAGATAAGCTATTTTTGACAGTGATGAGTACAATAATTTAACATTAACTAGACCTATGCACTGTCTTATGTAAATATCAAAAGTGATGCGTTATAAATGTGTTTCCATCTTAGCCCTGCCTGAAAATTAGGTTTTTTAAAATTTGTCTTCTGAACATATTGACTTGCAGCTCTCTCACAAAAATGAAATTGCGTTCACTATCTCGTGCTTGTTACCGAGTGCACGGAATTGGCAATATAGCATGATTAGTATTGATCGTAGGGGATAAAACCAACAGTGCTTTTGTTTGTAGAGAGAAAGAGAATTTTGTTTTCTTAACAATAAGTATCGGAAAGGTGAACACATCCATGTCTTCAGACTCATGTTGCGCTTTTTTCTCTATCACCTCTTCTTGGTGAAAATGTTGAGTGAAACCTTGGTTTAGGTAAGATTCTATTATAGGACCTGCCACTCCAATGCACTCTGATTATTAAAATTTATTCTCAAAAAATAGAATGAGGTTTTATCTATATTAATACTACAGCTCTTAGAACAACAAGAAACACACCTGGTTTTGCTGAATGTTTTGGAGAATTTAAAATGTGTTTAACATTTATTTAAAGGCAATAATAGTGCTGTGATATTCCTGAGACCTAGAAACTCTAAAGCTATTAATATTAGGGAAGAGACAAAGGATCGTGTGCATTTAGAAATAGGATTTTAAAGCAATTTTATTTACCTTTGTACCACATACAAATGTTTTGGATATTTTTCATGTGTTCATCTGGGACAGCATTTGTGTTGCTGGTAGAATTTAACACATTACTTTCACTGCTTGGGTCTTTCTGCAACTATGCTGCTGAAAAGATGGGCTCACTCTTTAAGGGGACCATATTTTAATGCTCCCCATTCATGCTATAGGCTACTTTAAAATGAACCTTTTTTTAAAATATAATATTTTATTGATTTTTTACAGAGAGGAAGGGAGAGAGATAGACAGTCAGAAACATCAATGATAGAGAGACATCGATCAGCCTCCTCCTGCATGCCCCACAGTGGAGATGTGCCCGCAAGCAAGGTATTGAACCTGGGACCTTTCAGTCCGCAAGCCGACGCTCTATCCACTGAGCCAAACCGGTCTCAGCAAAATGAACCTTTTCTGCCCAGTCTTAAATTGCACAGTACTATAGGGAGTTTGAAGAAAAATTAAAGAATTTGAATCTTGTTACGTGAAGGATATAGAAAATGCAAACAGCAAGGTTTGAAGATGTCTCCTTTTGATTCTGTTCCAAGACAAGAGGACATTAGGAATACACAGTGGGAATCAAGATGCTAAATCAGAAAGTCAATAAATCATAAATCAGAAAGTCAAACTTTTAGGACTAAAAGACTTTCTAAGTTGCTCTCTCTAAAGCTCCAAAGAATAAATCAGTCCGAACCTTCCAATTCTGCTATGAACAGTCCATTTGCTGCCTAACATCAAGTTCTTGTGCCCTGAGAGGGCTAGAGAGACACGGCAGAGTTTTCTGAACCATGAAATCTAGTACGTTTTTGGCAGAAACAATGATTACGGTCGCCTTCCATCTTTAAAATGCTTGCAGTCCCTTGCAGCCTTGGTTTCTTTTGCCAGCAACACGCAGAAGTCACTGACTGACTTGTCACTTGACCTCAACAGCCTCTTCATTGCCCAAAGCATTCACCGTATCTCAGGTTATATATCCTTTCTTTACAATGTATTGTGTTGTTCCTATGAGAAAATCCATTTCCTTTGGAAACGGATTCTTGTGAATCACTTCTATGGGTTTTTCCTCTTGACATTCCCCCGATGGTAGTTTATTCTTACGATTTTGCCCATGGGCCTACTCTTTTTTTTCTTTCTTAATAGTCTCCTTCTGCAAATCTTTCTTCATTCATTCATTCACTTATTTTACCTATTCTTTGTATCTAACCTCACACACAAGAAATAGGTCTTCCTTTTCTGAACATTTTTTTAAACATATTTTATTGATTTTTCACAGAGAGAGGAAGGGAGAGAGATAGAAAGTCAGAAACATCAATGAGAGAGAGACATCGATCAGCCATCTCCTGCACGCCCCACACTGGAAATGTGCCTGCAAGCAAGGTACATGCCCCCGACCAGAATCGAACCCGGGACCTTTCAGTCCGCAGGCCGATGCTCTATCCACTGAGCCAAACCGGTCTCGGCTGAACATCATTTTTAAACCTCAAAATGGGTGCGTTGAAAGCAAATGCCGCATACTAAACTGTTATTACTTTTTTCTTTAAAATTAGGGCCTCTTCCTTATCTTTTGAACTCTATTAAAGGCAGACTATATTAGTCTGGTGTCTCATGATCAGCATTTTAGTCTCTTTAGCTCCAAAGACAACACACATCCACTGTATTGGGTTGGGCTCCTAAGAAACAGATCCTGAGAATAGAGCCCTCTCCCTCCGATATGTTTAGTGTTCCCATGAGAAATAAAAAAAAGGTCGGTGCCCTTCCTTTCTCCATGTGCACATTTCTAGAAAAGGCCAGGGCAACACCCAGTGAGGAGGCAGCTGGCTACATGCCAAAAGGAGGACCCCTCGCCATAAAGCAAACCTGCTGGCTCATTGTTCTTGGACTTCCCAGCCTCCAGATCTGTGGAAGCAAATGTCTGATGTGTCATCACCCAGACTGTGGAATTTTGTTCCAGCAGCCCAAGCTGACTAGATAATCTCATTACCTCCTCCCTGAAGCAGGCCTTTGTGAGACTGTGCTTGTGGTCTATCAGCTGGGACCCTGTAGAAAGAATGTTGCTAAGGATAAAATAAGAAGTGCGTCTAGTGACAGAAGTCATCTGATCTTTTCTCAAACTTGCAATCTTAGAATTCAATTCAGAACACTCTCCTCTCTGCAAAGTTGTTATTAAATATTTAAAGTTAATTAACTAAAAAATAAGTCTAGCAATGCCAATTTTCATGTGGTCTACATGTTAAGATTTTATGTTTTATTCCCCTGAGATCTCACCACAATTGTAGTAGTTCCTTGTTTTCACCCTGATTTGAAAATTTTCTCCAAAAACAAAGTCAGATTTTATTGCATGGTACCTCTCAGTAGGGAAGAAGAAAGAGTGTCTTGGTCTTTGTGGAAAATAACAAAGGTAATGGAATTTGTTATTTCTATTTCAAACAGTTGTTATTCAATATATAATTTATGGCATATTTTAATTATTCTGATATATTCCTTGTCTTTTACTATTTGACTTATATTTTCATTCCCAAGTGTCCTAATAAAAGAGTAATAAGCAAATTAACTATCACACCCCACACTCACAAGCCACACTTACCAGCCAATCAGGAGAAAGTATGCAAATTAACCCAACTAAGATGGGTGCAGCCACGGCTAGCACACCCTGGCTAGCCCAGGCCTCCACTCAAGGCTACAAAGTTTCAATTATAGAAGATAAATAAATCCCAGAAACCAGGGCCTCTGCTTGGGTCACCTGGAGGTGTGGCTGGCCTGAAAACCACCATAGGCCCCTCGAGCAGTCCGCCCTATGTCCCAAGGGAACCCCCATCTTGATCCGGTAAACTCTTCAGGGCAAACCAGCTGGCCCCCACCTGTGCACTAGGCCTCTATCCTATCTAATAAAAGAATAATATGCAAATTGACATCACTCAAACAAAATGACTGCCCCCATGTGGTCAAAGATGGCTGCCCTCATGTGGACACAAGATGGCCAGTAAGAAAGAGCAGTTGGGAGGGACAAGTCCTGCAAGGGGAGGCAGTTGGGGGTGATCAAGCCTACAGGGGAAGGCAGTTAGAGATGACCAGCTGGCAGAGAAGGGAAGTTAGGGGTGACTGGACCTGTAGGGAATGGCAGTTGGAGTGGGGATCCAGGCTTGCAGAGAAGAGCAGTTAGGGGTAACCAGACCTGCAGTGGAGGTAAGTTAGGAGTGACCAGGCCTGCAGGGGAGGGAAGTTAGGGGCAAACAGGCTGGCAGGGGAGCAGTTAGGCATCAATCAGGCTAGAAAGAGAGTGGTTAAGGGATGACCAGACTGGCAGGCAGAAGCAGTTAGGGGCAACCAGGAAGGAAGGCAGATGAGCAGTTGGGAGCCAGCAGTCCTGGATTATGGATCGGGCCTAAATGGGCAGTCAGACATCTTTCAGGAGGTCCCAGATTAGAGAAGTTGCAGGCTGGGCTGAGGGACATATACCCCCATGCATGAATTTCATTTACATATAAGTGTCTTAATATTTCCTGACTTAATGCATGCATTAATGAATGAATGGATACATGAGGAAAATTTTTCTTACTTCAGCTCAAATCACCACAGTTGAAAGTTAGGTCCAAGATGAAACTTAATTACATTATATTTGAATTTGTTAAAATTGATTCTTTCTGAATACCCCAGAGTGTATTTAAACTGGCTGTGAGGATTAGGTATATGGAAATGACATATAGGAAAGTGTAGGAAAGTCAGACAGTATTGCAGCACAGACAGAGTTAAATTCAGTTTTATAGTATTATAACCAAGCAGAACTATAAAAAAGAAAGGTGAAAATTGAAAGGTGAAATCTAAGAAGCTAACTTAATGTGGGATTTATGCTAATTGATAAAATTAGTTAAAGGAAAGCATAGAAATATTTGCAGCTGGAGGTGCCGGAGGTCTTCTTGGTGAATCCTGTGATGGTAGAGATGGCGATGAAAGGAATTCTTTTCTTTTTGAAATTGACGCATTTTACCTAACAATGGCTATTTTATATATCAGCACTCAACATTTTTGGTGATTTAAAGATATTTCCAAGGGTTATTTCTTTGGAAAACTTTCTCTAAATTTTATAATATAAGCAATATAATACAGTATATTCTTTTAAAACTGGTCCAGCACCAGTCAAATATGCAATGATGACCTCACCCTTAAGAACAGTGTGAGCCCAGATGGTGTCCTGTTCTTCAGCTATTACTGACAAAAAAGTAATTTTGCTATCTTAGATATTCCCCTCAGGTTGCAAAGAAGTAGAGAGAGAGCTGGCTAAGAGGGTCTGAGCTCATTGCTACAACTGTCATCTCCTGGAAGCCTGCTCTCCTTTCCTCTGATCACAGTAACCAACAAACCCATCTACCACAGGCAGGAAGCCTGGCCATCCTGCATTTCTCCTTTGTCCTAACGCCCAGCCCCCTACTGATCTCTAAATACTACTTATTATTCACTGGAGACCCAGTGTATACATTTGTGCATGGATGGGGTCCCTTGGCCTGGCCAGCGATTGTGCAGATCAGGGACTTCTCGCCCAGTCCCAATGGGGGCCAATCAGGGGGGGAGGGATCGAGGGAAGTTGGCTAGCCCTGGGAGTTTGGCTATGGGAACACTCTGACCACCAGGGCACAGCTCCTGCATTAAGCAACTGCCCCTGGTGGTCAGTAACCAGTCAACCTGTGGTAAGGCTTTTATATATATAGATTCTTTATATAACTTGGGTCTTTGCCTTCCTTGCGTTTACTTCTCTTACTGCTTCTTTATGATTTCCTCATATTTCAACTAAATGATAGCGATAAGTCTCCCTGCTTCAAGTCCTGCTGAATTCATCTTCTGAGATACTAAGGGAGGAAAGGAGATCTTTCTAAACTAGACTCCAAACCTGTCACTTAATTCTTATATTGTTTTAGTTGCTCCTAATTCACCCTGAAAATGAAATCTAGATCCTTTCACTTGACTGTAAACCCTTTGTCATTTTAATTACTGGTTTAGTACCATGAACAACTAGATTTTTTTTACCAACATTATCTATCATCTATCTTGTACTGTGCCAGCATGGCCAGGTGTGAATCTGAGGAGGGGTGGTGAAGGATTAAAGAAGACAGACAAGAGAATACAGCTGTGCCTGGATGGGGACACAGAAAGAATCAGTCTTAAGCCGAGGCTTTATTTTATAGTCAGATCAAAACAAGAGCAGTGGTCAACATGTTTACAATGTTCTTGTGAGTTTAACCTTGCTTTGGCAGCATTTGCTGCACCTCTCACAGCCCATTAGCTACCTAGAACAAAACTAAGGAGGGCAATAAATTCAAGCTTAATTATGCTAAGAAGGCTCTGTCCTCCAAGCTGGGACTTGTTTGTGACCCTGCCACAGGTCAATCTGAGGCTTGACCATATAGCTGCTCCCTACACAATCATCTATCTATCTATCTATCCATCTATCTATCTATCTATCTATTTATCTATCATCTACCATCTATCTAGTCTATCTAACTACCTATCATTTATCTCATCTCTTTGATGACAACCCTCTTCATTGCAAATATGATTGATATTATTATCAATCAAGTGTCAGAATGGCTATCATCAAAGAATCAACAAATGGTAAGTGCAGGTGGGGATGCAAACAATAAGGAACCCTCATGCACTGCTGGTGGGAATGCAGGTTGGTACAGCCACTGTGGAGAACAGTATGGAGCTTCCTCAAAAAGTTAAATCTGGAACTCCCATTTGACCCAGTGATCCCACTTCTGGGAATATATCCCAAGAAACTAGAAACACCAATCAGAAAGGATATATGTACCCCTATGTTCACAGCAGCACAATTTATCATAGCTAAGATTTGGAAACAGCCTAAATGCCCATCAGCAGATGAGTGGATTAAAAAACTGTGGTACATCTACACAATGGAACACTATACTGCTATAAAAAAGAAGAATTCTTACCATTTGCAACAACATGGATGGAACTAGAGAGCATCATGCTAAGCAAAATAAGCTGGTTGGAGAAAGATAAATATCACATGTTCTCATTCATTTGTGGAATATAATGAATAACATAAATGGATGAACAAAAGCAGATCTAGAGAAGCATCGATCAGACCATTAAACCTCAGAGGGAAGGTAGGGAGGGTGAGAGAAGGGGGAAAGATCAACCAAAGGACTTGTATGCATGCATATAAGTCTAACCAATGGACACAGACATCAGGGGGGTGAGGGTCTGAGAGGGGGGAGGGGGAACAATGGGAGAATAAGGACACATATGTAATACCTTAATCAATAACGAAAATAAAAAAGATGTTCTACTCTCCTTTTGCCAAGGAGAAGACACATGACTCAAGATAGACCCAGTCAGGCTCTTTCTGAAAACTTGAATTTTCGATGTGTGATGAACCATCAGCATGTCCCTGCATTCTTCCTGTCTCCTTGCTTTGCACATGGCTTTCCTCTTCGTGGAATACTCTCTTACCTCTGCACTTCAACTCAACTCTCACCCTTTTGGAATTTTGTGTAACTCACTGTGAGATAGAGGTACTTCATTTGTACTTCACTGCCCTTGAATTTCAGTATGCTCTTTCTGACTTACTTGTCTATGTGCAACTCCAGAAGGTTAGCTCCTTGAATGTGGGGAGTAATGAACAGCCATAAGGAGATAAAAGGCAAGACATGAACTCCGTGGCAAATTAGGAAAATGAGAAGAATGAACATACAGTAAGATGCAGAGAAATATGGTGTGCTGAAAGATTCTAATTAGTGCAGCAAAACATAGCAGCTATCTTCCTGGCTGGGAGGAACTTCGGGAGAAGGCATATGAGGTAGTTATTAGTATTAGTCACTAAATATCTCTAAGTTATTCCCCTCCCAGGCTTGTGATTAAACTGTTCTTCCTGGGGCCCTTGTCGTTTCGGGAATGAGTTGTAAATAGAAGTTATTTATGTTACTTCCAGGCCAGATCAGTTAATGGCGGGAGAGGGAGCATCCACCACATCTCTCTTGTTCTGATATTGGCCACAATAGGGAAGGAGGCCACTCCATCAGACTGAGCAACAGTGACGAGCGGACACACAATGGGCAAGTGCCATGAGACAGTAGTGAATTATCGCTGTTTAAAGCTGAGGTTTTGGAGCTGTGATTCAGCAGAGCATAATCTGTCCTCTCCTGGTTTCTCCTGAGTGAAACCACGAAGATAGACACAGCGTGGGATGGCCAATAAAAAAGGACAAAAAAGAAGAAATGAATAAAGACCCAGACTCGATTTTATTTAACAAACTTTATCATAAGCTACTTACATATTGTATTTTGATTGTATTTAGATTTAATAAATTGCAAGCAGCATGATGTATTCTCCCCTGTTAAGAAGGGAGAGGGGCCGAAACCGGTTTGGCTCAGTGGATAGAGCATCAGCCTGCGGACTGAAAGGTCCTGGGTTCGATTCCAGTCAAGGGCATGTACCTTGGTTGTGGGCACATCCCCAGTTGGGGGTATGCAGGAGACAGCTGATTGATGTCTCTCTCTCATTGATGTTTCTGATTCTCTATCTATCTCCCTTACTTTCTGTAAAAATATCAATAAAATAAAATTATATATATATATATATATATATATATATATATATATATATATATATATTTTTTTTTTTACAAAAAAGAGGGAGGAGATGCTGTACTTCTCTTGCTGCTGGAAGAACCACAGACAACCATCTTCACAGCCCTCAGCCTGTCCTGCCTGCTGTAAAGAGATGGCATTTCACACACTGATTGTGTTTACAAGCCAAATCATACATGGTAAGGGGAAAAAGCAAAAGGAAGGTGAGAGCAAAAGAGCATGTGAGAAAGTGAGAACAAGAGGGAGGACAAGAAAGAGCGAGTGATTTCACCCACATCTGCGCAGCCCCTCCCAGGGAGAGATCTACCTAAATGTTGGAGGTACATCAGGAAAATTACTCTGCAATTGTGGCATTTCACTCATCAACCAGCAAGGAAGAAAGGTGTTTAATGACAGGCGCTTACAAAATGTCGTTCTCCTTGTCCTATGATCATATCACATGAGCAGCCTTTTATATCTCTGGTAGGAGGCCTTCCTTAAGAGAGGGTGGCGGAAAGTGCTACTAATTATATCTGCAGTATAGAGAGGAACGCAGACATTCTATTAATGTTTAAACAAATGTGATGTCTGAAAAAATAAATCTATGCCCCTGAGCAAAAGTGTCCAGCATTAAGGCAGTCCAAAACACAACCAATAAATATAGCTAAATGCAGCAATTATGTACCATACTGATTTTCTCAAATTCTTTGTATTGCGGGATAGCACAACAAAGCCTTCTGATTACAGCGAACTGAGAAGTGGAAGACTGTCTCAGCATCTGGGGCTTGTAATTAAATCTCCTGGTTTATTTCCAATCAAGCTTTTTTTATGCAAGTGGCTTGAATAATACAATTGCAAAATTAGTTATATTTAAAATTGTGTTAAAGTATGACTCAAAGAAAACGAAAGATCCTTCAATGCAAATATTCGTTTTAATAAGCCCTGGGTTAGGTCCATTATGCATTATCAAGATTGCTGATTGATTCATGACCTTAATTCCTTATATGTCGGCTGGCAATGCCTACCACAGGAGAGCGGCGAGTGAATGCTAGCGATTTAATGGGAGCCAACTTGCCCAGGAGAATCTTATTTTAGTGGCATTATCAGACTACATCTCAGAGAGATATCATCAACGGGGTTCTCTTAGCATAGCTACAACTGCCCTGGTCTCATTTGCTCCTAAATCAATCTGCTCACATAGCTTAATTTTTCCATCCACATCTTTTAAGATGAATGAGAGAGAATGAGAGAGACAGACAGAAAGAGATTTTTCCCTAGATTAGTCCATGCCCTTGGAAGACCAAGATTTGGCAAATGTATACAGTAAGATACATTGAAATGTGTACACAAATAAAGTGTTTATTGGTTCTTCATGAAAGAAGAATAAAGGTGAATATTTTTAAGAGATTTCAATATACCCTGCTGAATGTGGAGTATAGATTAATAGATTTTCAGTAAATTTATTACCAATTTGTACACTCTTTCTATGTGGAGGAAAACAAAGTTAAGGTAACCAAAACTCATCTTTCAATCCAGATTCCAAGCAGTTCTAAACACCTGTCTGAAGGCCTGAAGTAAATTTCAATTTAGCATGTGACAAAACGAAACTATGTATATCCATCTTGTAGATTAGTTACCTATAAGCTCTGTCAGCAACTCTCCTTTTCCATTCTAACAGGAAATCACATCTCTTAGTGCTAAAAACTTAAATTAATTTATCAAACTATTTTTTGTTATTGCCTATGAGAATCATATAGAATACCAGTATATATTGGATGGTTCATAAATAGTGATTTACAGTTAAATGTATACTGAAACTCAAGAGCATTCTTTTTTTCAGAAGTTGGCTTTATTGTCTGGACAACAGTTATTCTTGCCAAGTATGACCTTGGTTCAGAAGCTGGGTTTTGTTTTATAACTAGAACAAGTCTGTTTTTGGCTCTTTTTTGTCATTCTTTTGCTTGGAGAAGAGTAGAAAATGTGTGCTCTGTGGGAGATATTGAATGATAGATACATCATTGTGTGAATGCTCTGCCAGATCTTAAAGCTGAAAGTTACGTTGAATGGTTTATTGAAGAGCCGATCAATTGGGATTGGCTTCAATTCTCTACCTAATCCAAATGTTGACACTCTGTAAGATGCCATTAATGTTAAAGGTAAATACTAGATTATATTGCTACTCAGGAATGGCTTTTCCCATATATCCTTCCCTATGCAATATTAGAAAGAGTATATGCTGGGGGATCATCTAATAATTTTAGAGTATTACTAAAGGGCTAGTCTACTATTCCATCTGCCCAATTAGGGCTTCCTTAATTCCATGCATATCTGATGAGATATCATAACTAAAAACTATTGCAAGACAATATTTACATTGAAAATGATGAGTGATCACAGATAATTACTACTGTATTATATAGACTGAATATACTGATTGTATGCCTTTTTTCCCCTTCTAATAAATTTGGAAAAACAACCATTATGTAATTACTAGAGGTCTGGTGCATGAAATTCGTGCATGGGGGGGGGGTGTGTCCCTCAGCCTAGCCTGCATGCTTTCCAATCTGGGACCTGTCGAGGGATGTCCAATTGCCCGTTTAGGTCCGATCTTGGTAGAATCCAGCCTAAACTGGGATCAGGCCTAAATGGTCAGTCGGACATCCCTCTCACAATCCAGGACTGCTGGCTCCCAATTGCTCACCTGCCTGCCTTACTGATTGCCCCTAACCACTTCTGCCTGCCAGCCTGATCGCCCCCTAACCACTCCCCTGCCTGCCTGATTGATGCCTAACTGCTCCCCTGACAGACTGTTTGTCCCTAACTTCCCTCCCCTGCAGGCCTGGTCACACCTAAATTTTGTCCTCTCTACTGCTTTCCCCTGCAGGCCTGGGTTCCCCCAACTGTCCATCCCTGTAGGCCCAGTCATTCCCAACTTCCTTCTCTGCTGGATTGGTTATGCCTAACCAGTTATGCCTAACTGCTAATTGCAGGCTTAATAACCCCCAACTGTCCTTCCTTGCAGACTTGGTCCCTCCCAACTGTCCTCCCCTGCTGGCCATCGTGTGTCCACATGAGGGCGGCCATCTTGTGTGTTGGAGTGATGGTTAATTTGAATATTATTCTTTTATTAGATAGAATTATACAGGATAGAGGCCTGGTGCACATGTGGGAGCTGGCTGATTTGCCCTAAAGGGTGTCACAGATCAGGATGAGGGTTCCCTTGGGGCGTGGAGTGGCTTAGGAAAGGGGCCTGTGGTAGTTTGCAGGCTGGCCATGCCTCCCCAGTGACCCAAACAGAGCCCCTGGTATCTGGGATTTATTTATCTTCTATAATTGAAACTTTGTAGCCTTAAGCAGAGGCCAAGGCAGGCCAGGGCTTAACTTCCTCCATTGCCTGGGGCAACTCAAGCCTCCTGCTCCCCCCAGCTCCCTGGCTGCCACCATTTTTGTTGGGATTTATTTATCTCCTATAATTGAAACTTTGTAACCTTAAGCAGAGGCCAAGGCAGGCCAGGGCAATTGAAACCTTGGCTTCCTCCATTGCCAGAGAAACCTAAGCCTCCTACTATCTCTGTGGCCACAGCCATCTTGGTTGAGTTAATTTGCATACATGCTCCTGATTGGTTGGTGGGTGTGAATTGTGGATGTAGTGGTGGTATGGCCAATTTGCATATTACTCTTTTATTAGATAGGATCAAAGTGTTTTAAGAGTTTGTTAAGCAACTATTATGCTTTGAGAACTCTGCTAAGCAATTAAGCTATATTATATATCATTATTTGTCTCATACTAATAATGGGGAAATTGAGAATTAGAGAAAGCTATTTTCCTTCTGTGAAAGTTCTACATGAAAACAAGAACAAAAATAATCAAACAAAAGCCTCTGTTCAATTGGATAAAGCAAATCTTGTGGACAAAATCATTATAACTTGCATAGAGAGTCCTTCAACAACCATCTCATCAGGAGAAGGCAACAAATGTTTTCATATAAAACTATCTAGTCCAGTGGGTGTGGTTGAGCATTGACCTATGAACCAAAAGGTCATAGTTCCGTTCCCAGTCAGGGAATGCCCAGGCTGCGGTCTCCATCCCTAAAGGGTACATGTAGGAGGCAGCTGATCAATATGTTTCTAACTTGCTCCCCCTCTCTCTTCCTCTCTGAAATTAATAAAAATATATTAAAAAATAAAATCATTATATCATATGCTGAATATAATGCTAGATGAGCAAATGCCATCAGAGAAGATAGGAAAGGGCATTTGATAACTGTACTGCCTGCTGAAGAAAATGAAACTTCCATAGAAAATGTGAGGTTCATAAGGAAAAAGGAAACTTCCAAGAGACAGGAACAACAGGTAGAGACACAGTGATATGAAAATGCCAGCTGTGTTTTTGGAAAAACTGAGCAAATCAACTTGATTGGAGCACATATTTGTCTCGGAGCTTATGGGAGATGTAGCTAAAAGTGCCTTTCTGACACTCTTTTAGGCAGTGTGTGTGTGTGTGTGTGTGTGTGTGTGTGTTTATGTGTGACGCTGGGAGAAGTAAAAAGAGAAAATCAGAATTTATAAATTGTACAATAATGGGAATATTGAATTAGGTTGTACAAAGATCACCTGACAATAATGGAAGAGAGGGTTGAAAAGAGTAAAGAAAATGCAATATCTAAGGCAACAAGTTCTCACTGGTGTGCATTGCAGTCTAATAATAGCTAAGGCATCTCTCACATAAGACAAATGCACGCAAGTTGGAGAGTTAGAAATGTTTAAGGAGTTTTAGGATTAAATATGAAAACGTTAAGGGTTATTCTTCTTTTAAATAGAGATGCTCTAAATATAAAACAAAGTTTTGCAAAGTAAAATGAAGGTATTTGTTTAAAGAGTCAGCTTATTGAAAGTACAAACTTGGCCGTGCTATCAATGGAGTGTTCGAATGGTTCTCCTCGTATGCATTACAAAAGGATGTACACAGGTCGATTTTATGGGCGAAAGCTGGACAACATAATATCGACTTTGTTTCTAGAAGTAGTTTGAACGAAGCTAAACCTTGTTATGGAGAAGAAAAGGGGCAAACATTATAGGTGATTATTATTTTGCAAGTAGTTAAAATGAAAAGATTTCTGAAGGCTTTTGTTAAACTAAGGAGATCGGACAAGACAGAACAAGAAGTCACAAAACCTCATTTCCTTAGGAATACACTAATTACTTATATTATGCCACGTGTAAAAGTAAAATACAAGCTTTGGTGCTTTTCTCTCAAGGTTGTTTTGTTGGTGGATTTTTTGTTTTCTGTGAAAATCTGAAAGCCCAGTTGCTTGTGCCTCCCACATACAAAACATTTCCAGTCATATATTTAAGAAATGTGATTTTTCCCTTCCCTCCTACTCTTACAGCATTTCTCCAATGTTCTTTTTTAATACTTCATTTTTTTAGAGCTACAACAAAACTGAAAAGAAGATACAAAAATTTCCCCTGCCCTCCCACAGACATAGCTGCCCATTATCAACCTTACTTAACAAAATGTAAATTTCTTACCAAGAATAAATCTACATCGATACCTCATAATCACCCCAAATTCATAGTTTACCTTAGGGGTCCACCCTTGGTACTGTGCATTCTATGCGTGTGATCAAATGTAAAACAGCATGTATCTGTCATTATATTACCATCACAGAGTATTTTCTCTGCCCTCAAAATCCTCTCTGCTTTTCCTATTCATCTCCCACCTCTCTGACCGCTGGTAACTACTGAACTTTTAATTGTATCCATAGCTTCGCATATATGCTTTTGAGATTGGCTCCTTTTACTTATAGTCAGGTCAGATTACTCCATGTTTTTTAATGGCTTGATTATTAATTTATTTTTTATACCTGAATAATGTTCCATAGTATGAAATATTGGAAATTCTTCCTTAGGTATATGATTTAGTTTCTATAAATTTGCTTAGAGTGCTATAATAGATCAATGTGTGTTCTTTATCAAATATGTAAAATGGAAGTGAGATTCCTAGTCATAAACACTGAGTGGCCAGATTATTATGACCACCTGACATTTGTAGGCAAATTTTTCGTACACTGCATCGTATGGGATCTGGAAGCTGAAGGCCTGTTATGACACCTTTGCTATCTGCAGTTACCAAGAACAAAAGTCTCCAATTTGCATAGGAACACAAGGATTGGACACTGGAGCATTGGAAAAAAGTCACATGGTCCAATGAATCATGTTTCCAACTGCATCATGCAGATGGCAGAGTGAGAATTTTGCAGAAACAGCATGAAAGCATGCACCCCACAAGCATGAGTACAACAACCCTTCAAGCTAGTGGGGGCAGTGTTATGGTTTGGGGTATGTTTGCTTGGCATGATTTGGGCCCTTTAAATTGTGTAGAACACCGTCTGAATAGCAAAACATACCTAACCACCATTGCTGATCAAGTTCATCCTATCATGTGATGGCGTATTCCAATGGAGATGGCTTCTTCCAACAAGACAATGTGCCATGCCATGGTGCTCGTGTTGTGCAGGAATGTTTTTCAAGAACATGAGGGAGACTTTTACCTTGATTAGGTGGCCCCCACAATCCAGATCTCAATCCAACTGAGCATTTGTGGGACGAAGTTAAAAGAGCCATCAGGCAGCTGGTTCCACAGAACAGGACAAATCTCATAGAACAGGACAGTGCTATCCATCAGGCCTGGTGTCAGATTCCTCGCATCACCTTTCAACATCCATGGAGTCAATGCCAAGAAGAATCATCGCAGTATTGAAAGCAAGAGGTGGCCCATTGAAGTACTGATAGAGTGGTCATAATAATCTGGCCACTCAGTATATATATATATATATATATATATATATATATATATATATATATATATATATAAAATTTGATTAGAAGTCCCAAATTTCCTATTACTAAAATTTTAAGGGAATCATTTTGTGATGAAAAATAAATAATTTAAGTATACTTTTCTGAATCTCTGAAAGTATCAGTTGCCTCAAATTTTTTAACTTGTACATTTTTATTTGAAGCTAGGTTTTTTTTGAGGTAATGGGCTCATGCTGTTTCCAAATCAATATCAGTTTCTGACAAACCTACTCTGACATTAAAAAAAACAAAACAACTATGTATTTTGCTTCTTTTCTGTGAAATTTGGTATAATATCAGGACCATCAGTTATCTATGTAAATAAGTTTTATTCTTTGATATTTAGATATTAAAATTTAAATGTTTAAATGTTCATCAAACTTGAGAGTTTAAAATCTTTAAAAACAACAAAATTATTGAAAGTTCAAATTTTTGCTTATACCTTATATATTTTACATGCATATTTTATATATTTTGATAATATAATGACTTAACCTTAATTTTTTAGAAATTATTACTGGGGTCCTATGTACAAATTTACAATATAAAGCATGATTTGGAAAATAAGAAACTGACAAAAATATTATTGCACTCTATATGTCAAGAGTGTGATATATGTCAGGCACTATAGTGGGCATTTAATCTTACTGTTTCATTTAAGATAGCAGCTTGGCAAAAAGAAATTAATGTCCTCTTATTATAGGTAAACTAGAGGCCCAGTGCATGAAATTTGTGTATGGGGGTGTGTGTCCCTCAGCCCAGCCTGCACCCTTTTAATATGGGACCCCTCGGGGGATGTCTAACTGCCAGTTTAGGTCAGATCCCACAGGCCTAAACCAGCAGTCAGACATCCCTTTCACAATCTGGGGCTGCTGGCTCCCAAATGCTCACCTGCCTGCCTGCCTGATTGCTCCTAACTGCTTCTTCCTGCCATCCTGATCACCCCCTAACCACTCCCCTGCCAGCCTAAATGATGCCTAACTGCTCCCCTGCTGGTCTCATTGCCCCCAACTGCCCTCCCCTGCAGACCTGGTCACCTCCAGCTGGCCTCTCTTGCCAGCCATCTTATGCAAAAGGCATTTAAGTCAATTTGCATATTACCTCTTTATTATATAGGATGAATGAATTTTAAGGAACCATACATATTTTCAAATTCAGTCAACTGATAAATAAAAGAACTGAGAATCTAACTTAGATATTATTTTTTTTATTACAGTATGGGAAAACTACCTATCCTACTACTGAGTGACAGGAAGCATTGAGTTGAAATATGTTGCTGAAATGAAGTGTTCACATAAAGCTGACAGTTGTCTTAGAAAAGTTGCCAGTATCTTTCCTGATGGAGTCTCTCTGAAAGGGTAGTAGATCTGGGAACAGAAAAGAGGCCACAGCAGATGAGAATACCTGATCAGGTTCTTCTCTATTAGACCTGTGGCCTCTCTTATAAGAACTGCCATGGTTAGCTCAAGAGGTAAATTTAAAAAAAATATATCCTCAGGTGAGGATTAACAACAACAAAAAGTAAATTGTAAGGCATATATATATATATATATATATATATATATATATCTCCTATCTAATAAAAAAGTAATATGCAATTGGCTGTCACTCCAACACAAGATGGCTGCCTCCATGTGGACACAAGATGGCCACCACAAGATGGCCAGCAGGGGAGGGCAGTTGGGAGGGACCAGGCCTATAAGGGAGGGCAGTTGGGGACAGTCAGGGAGGGGAACAGTTAGGTATCAATCAGGCTGGTAGGGGAGTGGTTAGGGGGTGATCAGGCTGGCAGGCAGAAACAGTTAGGGGCAATCAGGAAGGCAGACCTACTGGGATTGGGCAGTCAGACATTCCTCAAGGGGTTCCAAATTAGAGAGGGTGCAGGCTGGGCTGAGGGACCCACACCCCCATGCATATTTATGGAATGTACACACATATAACAGGAAAAACAAGATAAACAGTATAATTGAGGAGTAAATCCTGAACTCTGGATATACTATGAAGTAAATATTTAATTAAGAGATTTTCTGGTAGCTGACCCAATTTTGTCTGATTCTGTTTTTTTTTTTTTTGTTTTGTTTTAGAAAACAACTAACATGTGCCAATTCACAGCATTTGCTTCACTGTTTTTAAATTTATCTTTATCACTGAAAGTATTGCAAATGTTCCTCTGTGTGTTTCTTTCCCATAGACCCCCTCCACCCCACACCCACCCCTCCCAGGCCTTCACCACTCTATTGGCCGTGTCCAGGGGCCATGCATGTATGCACATAAGTGCCCAGGCTCATCACTCCCCACTCCCCCTCCTGCCCTCTGAAATTCACCCATTGGCTTCATTTTTCAATGCCTTATATATAAAACTTAATGGAATTTAATAACATATTTTTTACTGTGAATTTTCTATATAAAGAAAAAACAAGATATTTAAATGATCAGGGAAAATAATTATATTTAAATATTATTATTCAAAAAATAGCTGAGATTGAAAAAGAAGGCTCACGAAGAAGGAACTTCATTATTAGATATCAAAGTGTATTACAAGGCTTCATAAACATGTTATTGTTCAGAAAATAAATCATCATGGCATGATGTATGTAATAAAGGTGGGATTTTTTAATCTGCAGGGAAAGATGTACTGGTGAACAAATTGTTCTAGAGTACCTTTTCGTGTGTTTGTTGGACATTTGTATATACAGTGGTACCTCAAGATATGAGTTTAATTTGTTCTGTAACCTTGAGGCGTGGGAAACTATGAGATGCTCCAGTCGCGGTAAACTGGTGGGTCGTGTGCAGCCGGCCGATCCGTGCGATGACTCCTATCTCAAATGTTGCTCGTATTTCAAAGCAAAAATCGCTAGCTCGAGGGCTCATATCTCAAAAATCTCGTATGTTAGGGCACTCATATTTCGAGATACCACTGTATATTTATTTAGAGAGAGACGTATTCAAGTCTTATGCCCATTTTTAATATTTTGCTCAGAAGCACCACGAGCCTCAGCTTCCTCCTCTGCAAAATTAAGGCCTCTATAGGCCAAACGCTTAAAACTTTGTACAAATTAGATATTTAGGAAATACTAGTTTCCCGGTCCCTTGTCTCTCTGAGCTGGAGTTCCTGTATTTATTCTAGATAACTCAGAGAGTTATCCGTCTCCATAACCCGATTTTAAAAATGGAGCACGATTTAGTTAATGCACATATTCTAGATCAAGAAGCGGTAGGGAGAAATAAAAAAGAGAGCTTGATCTATGTGGATGTACAAATCTATTGCTTTCTTGGGAGCCATAGGAAAGCTTGCTTTGGAGGAAGAAGTACATTCGGTAGCAGTAAAATGTAATGCTCCTTTAAATCCCCGAGTGGACCATCCACTGCCTGCCTCTCTCTCTTCCTTAGATATGGCTTTGGATTCTGTGTGTGATATAATGGCTCTGGGCAAGAAAAATGCATCTCTGATCCTCGGGGCACCTGGTACCTGCATGTGCCCCTGGAGGAGGAGGGATCAGAGTTAAGCAGGACTCACAAAGTGCAACAACTGAATAATGGAGTCTCCGCCGTGTTGTAAAGCACCGGGTCAGGAGAAGAGGGCCTGGAGGATTTGAGGAAGCAGTGAGCCCGCTTCTAACTCACTGACCGGCAGAAATATAGGCGGAAATCGGCAGTTGGAGGAAAGACCTAGGAAAATACATTCTGAAGTGATAGGAAAAGAGGCAGGAAAATGGACAGACAGAAGAACAAATGTGAGGGTCTTTTGTAGGCAGTGATGATGATGGTTTCTTTTCTTTTATTTAAATATATTTTATTGATTTTTCACAGAGAGGTATTTGAAAGTTAGAAACATCCATGAGAGAGAGACATCGATCAGCTGCCTCCTGCATGCCCTCTACTGGGGATGTGCCCACAACCAATGTACATGCCCTTGACCGGAATCAAACCTGGGACCTTTCAGTCCGCAGGCTGATGCTCTATCCACTGAGCCAAACCAGTTTTGGCGATGGTTTCTTAATATTTGTAAGACTGAACAAAATCTGGGCTTTGAAATGCCACTCGCTCTTTACTGGTTGAATTCTTGAAAATCTTAAAGGAGGGAGATCTGAGGGATGTCCATGGTAGAGGGAAGCCAGGGTCATTGTCTATGTGGAGCAACAGCTGGTGATGGGGAACTGTCTCTCTCTCTCTCTCTCTCTCTCTCCTCTCCCTCTGTCCCTCTGTCTCTGATGCATGAATGCACACACACAAACACACAACTCATGCAGAAAGCATTATTATCCTCTTTTTAAAGTCGAGAGAATTGAAGCTTGCAGTCTCTTTCCTGACAGTTACTCAGAAAGCAAACGCAGTCAATACGTGAGTAAACTAAGTCGGCATTCCCATTCGAGGTTGCCTTGCTCCAGGTTCCCCAGACCCTTCTTTATTGCCTTGAGAGAGACCCCCTCTTCTAAATATTCTTCTTATTCAAATTCTTCTGATGATTATTTTTACAGACATGATATATGGACAATGAGAATTTATAATTCTTTCCCCGCGTTATGTTTACTAGACAAGCAGTGTGAAAGTTGCTAATCCTATATAATAAAACCTTAATATGCAAATCAACCAAATGGCGGAATGACTGGTTGCTATGAGGTTCACTGACCACCAGAGGGCAGATGAGCAACACAGGAGTTAACGTCTGGTGGTCAGTGTGCTCCCACAGGGAGAGCATGGCTCAGCCAGAAGCCGGGCTCACACCTAGGGAGTGCAGAGGGGCAGAGAGAGAGGCAGGTGGTAAGGAGTGAGGGGTCCTAGACTACCCTGTTCACCCAAAAGTAAGACATCCCCCGAAAATAAGACCTACTTCCACTTTTGCCTCTCACTGTAATATAAGGCATCCCTCGAAAAATAAGACCTCCCCGATAATAAGGCCTCCCCTGAACATAAGTCCTCTCCAGAATATAAGGCACCCGAAGCTATGTAAGGCATCTGACTCCTGATTTAAAGAGAGCTCGCACTGCCTGAACAGCTCCAGTTGTGCTGCTGCCCATCAATGAGCTGGGTTGTGATGACAACTACTACTGTACCGTATACAGGTAATAAATTTCCCTTTTTTTTTTTTTTTTGTTCAACAATAAATGTGTACCGTATTCTTCATCATGAAAAAATAAGACATCCCCTGAAAATAAGACCTAGCACAACTTTGGGAGCAAAAATTAATATAAGACACTGTCTTATTTTCGGGAAAACAGGGTACAAGAAGATGCAGGCTGGGCTGAGAGACACCTCCCCCACCCCCAGTGCATGAAATTTCTGCACTGGGCCTCTAGTATTTACAGGATACCCTTCATAGTACTAATCCATTTATATAAGAGCTTCATTGAGTAATACTTAAAAAAAAACAGAAAATATAAAGTTATGATAATAAATGCACATAAAACAGAAGTGAAGATTTCTAGTAATGTTTTAATTCTTCAAATAGCATAAACAAGTAAAAATAATACCATTACACAAAGATACTTTCAAGAAGTTTTCCGCAAGAACTGTTTGTAAACTCATCCTTCATGAGCCCAGAAATAACATGATGATATCATTTAATAATTGATGTTTTAATTTCTTTACCCAAATGGTATTTTCCTTGCTCTATCCCGCTGTTATCTCTCTTCTCTGGCACTTTTCAGTGTTATTTTGATTGGATAATTAATAGCATAGGTGTTTATTTAAAAGTGTTTTCTGCCTCAGGATACTCTCAAAAAAAAACATTATTATTTCGGAAAAGTGCACCTCAACAATTAACTGTTAAGTGCCGGTGTAAATTAAAGCTCTATATGGTTAGATAAATGAGGCTGTCACATATATAATTGCCAGGCAAAGTGGTTACACTTTTAGCCATTTTCATTAGTTTGCTAACACAGCTTTCTGCTCTAAAATGATAAATCGTTTGTTAAGAAATAGGTCTTCCCTCTGGAGCGAAGGAATATGTTTTCCGTCGTTAATATAGACCGTTCGAGGGGTTCAAAGAGAAGGGGGGAGTCTTACTGGTGAAAAGCAATGTCTTTGTTTCCTCTATGATGCAAGCTCCTGGCGGATGATTTATAATTATTCATGGACCAAAATATTAAAAGAAATGAGATTTTCATGCTCCAGATATCATAGTCACAGCTGAATACCATAACCCCCGAAAAAAAGTAACCCCTGAGGTAGCAGAAGTTGAAATCTGTGTGAAATGTGCAAAGAATGTGTTTTAAGAACAGGTCACCTT